>JANHGB010053346.1:0-15641 GCA_026283785.1 Coracopsis vasa
TGGCTGCCCCATTCCTGGCAGTGTTCAAGGCCAGGTTGGACACAGGGGCTTGGAGCAACCTGCTCTAGTGGAAGGTGCCCCTGCCTGTAGCAGGGGGTTGGAACCAGGTGATTATTAAGGTCCCTTCCAACCTAAACCATTCTGTAATTATCTCCTGTGAAAACTCTTTTTCCCAGTTAGTTTTGTAACTGATGCAGAAGTGTTGATAACTCTCATTTTCTTTCTAGTTCTTATATTATGCTGATGTAGAAATGCCATGCATGTACGTGAAGATATGAGACTGCGGAAAGATGATTTCCCCCATCTGAGCTGTTTCAATTTCTATCACTCCCACTCTAGTGTTATTTCAGATTCATATAGGAAGTCTCTGTCTCGGCATCATTGGCTCCACATGCCAGCATAGGTAACTGCTTTTTACAGTTATCACTTACCTTTTTCCAAGCTACTCTTTAAATCTCATGCTTTACACATCTGGGGCCTAACTCTGCCACAGCTGGAGTTGAGGGATTGACCCCTTCTGGAAACCTGGACCATAACTGCTCTGTGGTTTGGGTTTTGGCAGTAAAGCAAAGGGTGCAGTACTGTGTTTCCCTATGAACATCAGTCTGCCTTGTTCAGAGGCAGCACACAACACCCCTGAGTCCCCACATCTTTCGTGGGAACAAGAGTATAAAAGCCTTTCTACAAGAACGTAGACAAACAGCACCTGATTTTAGGGGGAAAGTGGTTGTTTTTTTCTGGTTATATTAGTGCTATGTGTGAAAATCGTCTCTTTGAGTCATAAATAGCCCGATAAAGGAGCGTTTTCGGATCAGATCTGCCTTAATCAAGAAGTTGGTGACACCTGGTGGCAGCGCCAGCCGGCTGCGGAGCTCGCTGGAAAACACACACTGCCTGACCCAGATTCGAGGATTGCCCTTTAAATGTGCTTCTGCAGAATTTGCTGCTGTTTCCGGACAAGGGCAAACCGCTCCACATCGCAGTTATTGTTTGCCAGGGCTTTGCAGCTGTAAAACCTGGTAGGTAATTGTGTGCAGCGACGGAGCATCCTGACTGTGATGTGGTCCCCGGCTGCACAGGCAGAGATGATGTTTCTGAGGCTTTCTGTGCCTTTTTCTAGCTGCTTGAATTCAGCTGATCTCCTCCTCTTAGAACATTGGGAATGTGTTTTCTGTAAAGGATGATGAATTTGGTGAAGAATAGACTGTAGCAGAGGTTAAGCTCAACTGACTTCTTATCTAGTATGTTTTGAAGTAACTAAATGCTGTTTCTACTTACCAGGATGCGTAAGTTCTGTATTGCTTCTATCTGGGTTATCTTGCAGAAACATAGGGAATCAACTAAAGAGAAGATAATAACATGCTTGCTTTTATCCATACCTGCTATACTTGCAAGTTTCTAACTTGGAAGAATACTTTTGCACAGTTATACTGGTGGTGTTTGCCACTGCAGAGGTGAAGGGAGAGTCTTAGCAAGGCTGCGACTGGGATCCTTCTGGGTTTCCAAGAGTATAAAATGGTTCCAGTCCCCAAACCTTGTAAAATGAGAACCAATTAAAATTGGTTTCTGAAGACTTCTTGAAAGTGACTTTTCATCCTTTACAATCACATCTTATGGCTGATTGAAGTATAGCGTCGTTGTGTCAGAGGAGTGACATGAAAGGATTATTCAGTGGATATTGCTGCAAATGTCCTCCAATGATGGCTTTGTCACAAGAGGTTAACTATGAAGCATATTTTTTGGACAGCCTAAAACCTCCCATGTTTTAAGATCAGAGAAATAGCAACTTTCCCAAAATGCAGTCAGTTCAGATGTACTAAGGTGTATTTTCAGACATTATTCCATGTTTCAGGCTCTCAGTCTAATTAGTTTCCTCCAGTTGAATTTGGATTTTGCATGTTGACGAAGTGACTCTTCCTGAAAACCGCCTGAGGCGTCAAGTTGATCTCGACAGAAATGCTGAAGTAAACATTATTATTTGGTAGCTGCCACCATTCAGAGCTGCATCACTGGTGCCGAACTGTTACTTGCTGTGACAGCTCATTATCTCCCTGCTTTCCCAGGCTCGGTAATACCAAAATCACTCTATCTGGGTTCTTAGGAGATCTTTTTGTTTATCCTGGCAGGCTGAAAATAGATTTGTGTCCATTTTTGCTGTTTTCTGTAACCATGATTATTAAGTGTACAACATCTTACTTGTGTAAGTTTTGTAAGTGCGGAAGCCAATAAATACTGGCGCAGAAGCACATACTGGTGTAAGCTTGTTTTGGGAAGTCCAGGGTATACATATGCATATATATATATATATAAAAAAATGCTACAGTATATACTATATATACTGTATATATACAATATATATACTATATAATAGTATATATAATACTATATAATAGTATATATAATACTATAAGTGTTTGTGAGCAGATCAGCCTGCGCATGGATGAAGATGACAACTGTTTGCAGTACAGGTCAAGTCTGTGCATACCTTCCGGAAACAGGCAATAAAGAGCTTTCCTGGTCTAAGATACTTGGAGATGTCATTCTGAGGTCATCTGGCTACTGTGATGGATAAAGATATTAACATTGTACACTCCAGGTTACTTGTTTTAATAATACACCAAGTGTATCTGTTGTGATCCATCAGGTGTTTATTGGAATTGCTGTAAACTTTTGGAACCAATCTGAATCTGTGTTGAATATTTAATGTCCATCTCAATAAAAGTGAAAATATTAAGCATTGAAACTCACTCCTATAGTGTATTATTTAAATGAAATATGAAGATATAAAAGCCTGTGTTTACTTGGCAGTTTGTCCCTCTCTTGGTTTAGAAGGTGGCCTTTCATGCAATATGTGTCAGGGAAGTGGAGCAGAGGGAAAACTTGTGTGTCCTCCTCTGGCTGGGGATTTGTGTTTCATGGTGCTTTATTGCAACTGGATCATCTTGGCAATCAAGCTTATTTTGATTGAGGGTTTCCAGGTTTTGCACAGGTGGCTGTATTTATCCCATAAAATGTGCCTAAAAGCAAAGGAAAAAGAGTTATTTCTCTTATGTATTAGGGGGAACAGCAACAGGGTCATAATTGCAGAGACTTTTCCAGGTGAAAAATGCTGTGACTGGGGTTATGCCATGTGGATGGAGGACTCCAGATACAGAATGTGTTTTCAATAGAACAGCTTGCACAGCTATTGTAGCATCGCTAGGTTGAGGAAAGTCACCAGTTTTAATTACTATTTTTAAACATTTAAGGACAGATGCTGCCTCTTTGTTTATGACCTGGGACAACCTTGTAATTCTAACTTTCTGACCAAGCAAGTAGCTATTTTTATATGTACATGGAGTCTGTAACCTGCATTACACAGTAGATCATGGCATATTTAACAACAAAATAAAATCAGGTATCTGGCCTTAGCACCAAACTGCTTTTCAATTTCATCAGGAACAGGGATAGAGCCATCGTGAAGGCCACAGGTCTGCCTGCAGTTGTGGTTCATAAACTTTAGGAAGTGGTTTCTAACACTAGAACACATCCCTGGCAGTGTTCATGGACAGGTTGGATGGGGCTTGGAGCAACTTGCCCTAGTGGAAGGTGTCCCTGCCCATGATGGGGGATTGGAACTGGGTGAGCTTTAAGGTCCAGTCTGGGATTCCATGAAAGCCACCAGCTGTGATTGGTGCTTGGGAAATGCCACTGCAGAGGAAGGATGTCCTGCTCTCAGGGCATCCAAACATCTCTGTCCTAAGCAGATCCCTGGTGCAACAGGTTGAACTTTACCAGCAGCCTGGTCTTTCAAGGCTTGACTAAAGGGATTATGCTCTCACAAGGTGCTGGACTAAGGAGCTCCACTAACATCAGCTGCCTGGATCTCAAACCCTCAGAGTGACATCTCTTGAAGCTGTAATGTGATTTTATTTAGTCAGCTAGGGGACATCATTCTCAAAGCTCCGAGATAACAAATGCACAGCTTAATGTGCTACAGATGTGTATGATGAATCAGGGCCTTGGAAAGCTTCCAAAGAGCTTTGCTGCTGACGGTCGTGCATTACAGGAGCTCCCATTGGAAGCCAGCCCTGTCACCCCTGTGTGCTTTGGTGTGGTGTGAATGCAAGCAAGCTCCGAGGGGTGGTTTGCAGAGGGTGGTCATTAGAGATTTTTTTGCTTCTCCTTGTGTTTACTTTTCCTTCATTTGCAATAAATCTCAACAGTGAAGAAACTAATGAAGAATTTTAGGAAGATGCTGACAGTCATTCCAGACCAGAATATTTTTTCCCTAAATCTTCCTAATTTTCTCAGAAATGCCTTTTTTTTTCTGGATTCATTACATTCTGTATGTATACGTTGTCATAAAAATGCTGACAAAAGAATTTGCAAAAATAACGTTTCTTTGCAAACATTTAGCATATAAGAACATACTTGTGATGAAGTTGGATAAAGCTATTTGGTATGAAGAGCAATGGTCTCCATTTATGCCATGAGTTATAACTTCGGCATCAGAGACAACCAAAAGTATTCCTGTGCACGGATTAGTGCATATTTATGTGTAATGTATGGGAAGAGTTTTAATGGTGTTTCAAATAGTGTAGAAGGAGCCTGTGTTGCCGCAGTGAGACAGTGAATGCTGAGGGTGCATGCAACCCAACTCTCCTCTTTGGTGAGCTCCTACTGCTCATGTTATGATCAAGCTCCTTTGCCTGGCAGCAGCTCTAGAGTTGTAAGGATTTGAGAAACCCACAAATTCTCATGTTTTTCTCCTGTAACATCCAAAATATTACTCTTGCTTTTCACTTACTGCTACAGTTTATGTCCCCATCCCCAACACACATGGTGTCTGTGGTGTAAGAATATGGAAAGAAAACAAAACCAACAAAAAACCAAACTAAAACAAAAACCAGAAAATGAATATGGGACAATTTGAAGGTGGTCAGCCTTATATTGAATGTACACAGTTCTTATTGAAATCATAGAGAAAGAGAATGGTTTGTGTTGTAAGGGACCTTAATAATCACCTAGTTCCAGCCGCCTGCCATAGGCAAGGACACCCCCCTCCAAGCCAGGCTGCTCCAAGCCCTATCCTACCTGGCCTTGAACACTGCCAAGGATGGGGCATCCTCTTGCTTCCATCACAACTGAACTTGTGTCATGGGAGATAATTCCATACAAGCAGAATCTATGTTTATCTGGGGAGTTTCGACCACCTTGATATTAAATGCAAGTCAAGGATGCTCTTTGCATGGAGCTCAATGCAAAAGCTTGGAGGCAGAAAGGAGGCAGTCTGACCTTCTCTAGCAGTGAGGACTGATGACTAATAAGCAACTGTGTGTAAAAGACAAGATCACATCCATCATCAACAGATGTGTGCATGTTATATTTGGAGTGGTCGTGCTGGAAGCCTGGCCCAGAGGGGACTGTCTTCGTGGATGGAGGATACAAAAGGAATGAACATGTTTGATGCAGCCCAGATCCAATGCTGTTTTCCCAGTGAACAGACTGAGCGCTGGTGTCGGGATCAGCTGCGGCTCCTGCTTGTGAGGCAGGGACAGGTTAGAGAAAAACAAACTCTTCTAAATGGGCTCTAGCCCAGCATGATTCAACACTGAGGTGGCTGATGTCCTAGGACTGGCCCTTCTGGGCAGAGGAGGGAGGCAATGCCTTGTCCTGAAAGCTGCTTGTCTCTGAAATACCCCAGAAGAACCAGGTGTACAGCCAGTGTGGATGAGGGCTGGAGGATAACTCTAGACTGAGATTGACACAAGAAATGTTTGCTGAGAGCTCTTTAATGAACTTTACTGTGTGTCCTTCCTGGTGTCTGCAGTGGCTGTGGCTTTCCCTGACAGTAGTGGCACCGTAACTCACTTAGGAGTCTTCCCTGGCTTTTAATAGACTTGCTTTCTGTGTTTCTTGGTCCTCTGAGCTATTAAATTACTCAAGTGTTGGCAGTGCCAGAGGGATGGTAGAAAGAAGCTGCCTTCTCAAGAGTGAACAGTAGCATCTCTATGTATAGCAAATGACCCCACACCGAGTGCTCTGTGTGTGCCAAAAGCATCTTGCTTCGTGTGTATCCAGAGAGTCAGAAAAGTTAGAAGCAAGTTTAAGAAGCCACTAAAAAAGCCTTGTTTGGAATCTATCACAAGGAAGGCGTCATCCTCAGCTGCTCCTTGCTCGATGTTGCTTTTCCCTGCAGGTAAAAGCGGGGTGCAGGGAGGGCTGTCCCTGGAGCCCCTCCAACAGCAGCACCTGCACCCCAGTTGCTGCAGGTTTGCCCAGCAAAACTCTCTGCCCTCACTTCATCCCCACAGGCTTTTTAAGGTAAGTGCTTCTGCATTGTCAGCTTTGCATCCCTCAGATGTCAAAGCAGCACCAGGGGAGATGCTCCCTGAAGTCAGACTGATGCTACACAAAGCCTGTGGGTAATCCCACACTCACCCCTTGGGAGACTTGCCCCTGGGTGTTACACATCAACTCAGGTCAAGGGAGAGATAACTGAAAGTGGGTTTTCCTGTTACCTGTTTTGACATCATACTGCACAGTTTCATTTGTATTGTCCACAGTTGCTACAAGTGTTTTAGTGTGATTTTTTCAGCAAGTGCACAAATGGTGCTCCCTTAAAGTAGAGTTTAAAGCAAAGCATCTGTTTTCTGTTCTGTGTGTATTTAAGCAACTGTGACAAGCTCCCTGGCTTTACAGGCACACTCCCTGCTTTCCTGGGGTACATCAAATGCGTTTCCTTCTCACTGATGATCACCAGAAAATTCCTGCTCCTCTCCCAAGTGCTGCACTCCTTACCTTGCCTGTGAATCTTGCTGTGGCTGTCTGGCACTGATGGGGTGATGCAGGCTGGGCAGCTAGGAAGCTGAGCAGCCAGCCCTGCAGGTGAGGTATGGCCCACTGATACACTTCAGCCTTCAGATCCATATGTCACACAGATAGATACATGAAACAATATGTTTGGTAGCAAATTCTTATTCATTAAGGTAGGAAAAAAGTGCAAACTGATAAATGGGCAAAAGCAGTGTGGTGATTGTAATGGATTTTTTGTTCAGCATCTCAACTAATCTCCAGTCCTTCCTTTCAGGTCAAGCTGGAATCTCCCTCCATCAGTTTAAGGTGAAGGTTCTTGCTTATATTTTCTAGTGGTTGAAGTTATACCTTCTTCTTCCATGTGGAGAAGGGACTGACCTGGGCAGGAAACAAAAGCCAAGTCCTGCACCATCCCAGGCAAGAACGCAGCACTTGTTCTTATTTCAGGGTATTTCCTGCAGTCGGATATGGAGCCAACCTGGCACATGGTGGAGGGGTTTTCCTCCATCCTTTATACGGGTTTGGAGGATTTTTTTCTTAATGAACATGTTGCTTGAACGTAATAACTGGTCTAATTCTGGTTTCTGGCTGCTATGTCTATCATGATAGATACTAAGTGAATCCTTTCCCTAACAGGTTTGTAACTACTCTTCCTCTGTGAGCAGCACATAAGAGCAGTTATGTGACACAGACTGTGAATTTGGGAATAGGATGCTTGATAAAAGCAGTTCTTCCCACAGCAGAGCGACCACACTTGGCTTTACCGGATCTCTTCTCATTTAGAGAAATACAATGATGATCAAGTAGTTGCTCAATTTTGTCCATCCAGTGAGTAATAATTTTTCCATATAATTCAGTTGTTTCACATCCATTTCCATCTTGAGAGTTCATTTAATCTATTCTCCTGCTCCAGGACAGGATAAGCCTAAATTGTTCCTGACAGGCATTTATCTAACCTACCTATTCCCAATATGTTCCGTGATGGAAACCCATTACCTTCCTAAAAGGAACACCGTGTTTCAGTATCTCTAGCTGCTTATTTCCATTCATTTCATGGGAACAACATGCTGTGAAGAAGATAGAAGTTTGAAACAGATGCCTATTATGATAGCACACTTTGACATGAAGTAAGCTGAGTAGCTTTTTGTATTGTATGTAAAAAATGTGCAATAGAATATGTAACAAAACCCAAAACAATAAACTATTCAGTTACAGCCATAACCATATAACAGAACTACTGTACCTGTTGCTGTAGGATTTTAAATGATACAGAGAAAACCACTTTAATTTCTAAACTCAAGTGTGTGAATTGGGTGTAACTGGATATATAATAGCAGGCAACAGTGAACAGTCTTTTTAAAAGATGAGTCCTAAGTAAATGAATAGCTCTTTATTTGAGGAAACTTGAGTGAAGTTGTAGGAGTCAATGCCCGATAATGGCATGAAAGTGAAAAGCAGAAAGGAGTGGGCAGATTTAAGGAAGAGAAGAGGGGAAAAAAAGTGGCTTTTAAAGATGGCTTTCAGCTCAGCAAGTCTTTAACCCACTCATTGATAGAAGTGGGGAAAGTGAGAATTGGTCTGTATATGCCCTGCATCTCCCCCTCTTCCCCTCTTTTCCTAAGTATTAGCTGCCACTGGTCATTTCTCAGCTGTGCACTGTGAAGAACGGACATAGAGCTGGATGGACTTATGGGCTGACCCTGGATGGCTGTTCCTGTTTGTCCTAGGGAGGATGCCATGGCGTGACTGCTTGGTGCTGTGCCACCATTGTCATATTCTCTTCCACATCCGTTTGGATCTCTATTATTGCTGAGGCAGCCAAAGCAGCGTGAGATTATGAGACAATGAGACAAACTGCTCTTGACCTGTACTAATAGACTTCACAGACACAGAGGAATATGTTCTTAGTTAGGTAGGTTGAATTTTCTTGTATGGATTTGCACTACCAGTGCATTTCTTCCAGCCTTCCTTTGGTAGGAAAGATGTGTTCATGATGCTGGACTGCCACCGGGAAATCTGGCTTCTTGGCTGGGTCACAGACTTAGTGAAATGCTGGCAAGCAGCTTCTTCTTGTGCCTAGGCTGTAAATGAGGAGATCTTCTTTTCCTCTATCAGGAGCTCAAGGCTGTTAATAATGCACCAGCCTCAGCGCTGTGATATAAAAAAAGCTTTCTTTTACATATTTCTGTGCAGTAGTTTGATCATCACTTCAAAGTTATCTCCAGATATTTCATTCTTTCTTTATTGATCGGTATTATCCTGTCTCACATTTTCATTTGCCTTTGCCTAGCACTGACGAAAAAGAGATACACATGGTGATAATGTACAGCTGCTGGTGTTTGCCTTGCGAGGCAGGCTAGGGTGAAGAGCTTATCGCTTGCAGGCCTCCTCTTGAAATCCTGACATAGGTTGGAGCACAAAAAGGACCTTTTCTGAATGATGTTGGAGGTAGTGTTCGGCTCATAAATATTTGTGTTTCATCACTGCATCAATGCAAATCCAGAAGGCTGTTATAACCCAGTCAGTTCTGTCTTCAGTAACGGGAAAGTTTTAATTGCTTTTACTTCTGGTGCTTGTTAACCCAAATGCGATGTGTGTAATGTGTGCTTTCATGTTGAGTTCAAGGAGAAACGAAATCCCTTCCAAAATTTTTGAGATAAATCACTTAAATAGGGCCTGGTTTCGTGCTTAATTCTTTCAAGAAAAAAACATTTTCTGCTTTTTGTAGAGGAAAAGCCTCCCACTGCCTTTATCCATGTCCTGAGTTCAGCCAACTTGTTTGCAAGGACTGAACTTTAAAATCAAAGCACAGTAAGGACTCAGCTTTGACTTTGCCTGGATTATAGCAATGACAAGATCGCTAAATACCTGCATTGTATTACTGCTGTAAGCTCTATGGAAGAGGCAGCCTTTGGTCTTTACTTTTTGTACCGTCTCCTCTGAAGCACACTGGACTATGCCCCACATGAAACATCCGTCCTGACCTTCCCATGGGAAGCTCTGGTTTGACACTGTCTCCATAAGCCCCGAACTGGGATCAAGGTTAGTGGATCAGTGTTTTACCGTCATGGCAACAGGAACTGCCAACCTGCTAGAGATAAAACCTTGGGAAAACAAGGTGGATCTGCAGAAGAAGAGACTGATGAGCAAACCAGGCTTTGGAGGAAACCATCTCTCACCACTGGGTCATCGCTGTTAGGGAAGCTGGGTGTCCTTGTGATAAACTCCTCTGCACTTGACCAGCTCCAGTCTGGGTTTAGAGAGTCCCTGCAGCTGAGCCTGCCCCAGCGCATTGCCCAGGGGCATCCCACTGATCAAAGCACTGAGTGTTTGCCATGGCTCCAGCCAGCCCCATAGAGCACTCCTGTGGGCTCCTGTACCAGAGCAGGCTGGCACCGAAATAAACCCCACCAGCAGCAAAGCCAGCTTTCCCCAGTCTTGCATATGGAAGTTTCAAAGCTTCTGTTCCTTTCCTAGGTCCAAACAGCAATTAGGGAGAGAGAGCATAATTGCTGTGCTCTATTTCTTTGGTTATCTAGGAACTTGAAGATTCAGTACAGCCGCCCTGGCTTGGATAGTGACTGAACTCTGCCCCTCCAGCACAGTCAAGCTCCAGAGAAAGAAGGAAAACCATCGCAGAAGAAGCCACAGATTTCTTCCAGTGTGTGGATACTCAACCCCAGGTTGGGCCATGCATAACATTGCCAGTGGGAACTTCATTCCACTCGCTAGCATTAATTTGGGAATGTGCAGGCAGCAGAGAGCTTTATCTGTGAGCTTGGAAAACATGGTGCTCAGTTTTCAGAAGTTTGGGGGTTTTCTGTGATGGCTTAAAAAGCAATAACTGCAATTAATTTTGCAGTGCTGTGGTTATTTCAGGGGGCTGGCTGAAATCACATGCCATAGGAATAAAGGCCTGTTTCCCCCGTCACCTCCCAGCACTTAATGGATGTAAAAGTGAAGGCAGTCCGACTTCTGTTTTATTTGATGCAACTAGTTTTAGTCACAGACAGTGCCGATTCCCCCAAAGCTGAGTGAATGCACTTGTTTTGACACCCTTAGTATCATGGAATCATTTCGGTTCTAAGGGACCTTAAAGATCATCTAGTTCCAACCCGCTATCTACAAAGCCTTGTTTTAAGCCAGTGTGTGTTTGAAGTCACGTACTGCAAAATATTACTGAATTTGTCACTGACAATCCTCATGCAGAGGAGCCATCAAACTCCAGATAAAACAATGAAAAGTAGATTTAATAAATAGTATAATACTACATGTCTGGCTGAAATAAACATAGAACTAGAGGGCTTTTTTCCTTATTTCTCACTGTTTCCTTCTCAAAGCACAGTGAAATATTTGCAGCTTGAGTTAATCCAAAACATGAGCCTTGGTGTCATCCGCTTTAAGTGACCTGGTGATACAAACGTTTTTAACCCTGCCCCAAATTGCCCAGCACGAACAGTGAGCTGTCACCTCCAAACTTGGTGTTAAAATCACAGTTCAGGTATGAACCAGCAGTCCATTTACAACTGTAATTATTAGTCTTAACTGAATCTGGCAGGCTGGAAACATAAAGCTCTTTCCTGCATTAAAACATCTTCAGGCAATGCTAGAGCTTCACAGAGCCCTATAAACCATACTGTCTCTAGTGAAACCAGTCTCTTTGATCTCAGTCTCCGTTTGGGGTTTCTACAAAAACTAGGCAAATATTTGAGAAGAGAATCAAATAGTTACATTACAAATAAAGCAACTTTCTTTCCTTTCATATGAAACGTGTTTTTATTAAAACTGGTATTCCTGAAATTGAAAATACTTGCTTGACAGAAGAGAAGTGGGTTTGTTAATTGCATGGAGTTACAGCAGGTGATTCTCGGTTCTTAAATGTCACAGCAAATATTCTTTAATCTCTTTTTATCCCCTAGCTGGTAAGAGAGCTCTTCCAAAATACTTTGCAGCTCTATGAGACACAAGAAGTGAGCTGCAGATTAGAGGCTGAGAGATGATAGAGGGAACAACCCAGGGGCATGGGGAGAGCAGTTTGATGTCTGCTGACCTGCTGGGGAGCACATAAGGAGTGTGCGTCCGCAGCTCCCACTACCCATTGCCATCTGCCTTGCAGCACTGTCTGCCCTGTGAGGCTGCTTTGCAAGGGCACATTTCTCTGCTACATGCCCAGGTCCTTTGCATCAGATACCCCAAGCTGGGTCCTTTTCCTCCCCACCATGGGATGCAACCCTGGCTGCATCCACAGGCACCAGGAAAAGCAGCCTTTACGAGCATAGGAAGCATCATATAGGTAAGGATGGGCACAGCCTGCTCCAAAACTACTGTGTGAAATGACACCTGCACGCTTCCTGTACAAGCTCCTCCTGGATGGCCAGCTATGCCTAAAGATTACACAAGAATGTATTAAAAGTCACATTTAATATGATAACATATATAGCCAAATACACACACATAGAGATTCATGCATTAAATTGTTTGCAGATTCTTCTTTACCACTATTGTTTCATGCCAGCTCTGCTCTGATTTTAAATCCATCCAGGCCTTGGTGTTCTTTGGCTTTGATATTCAGAATCCTCAGATAGCAATGTGTATGTGTTTTATTTATAACGTCATGACAGGCCACAGGTTTTCTGTAACAAAAAGGGTGCTTTACACTTAGAATGATTAAATTGTCAAGCAGCTTCTGAGCATGCACTGAAAAATTGTCCAAGCTAATTGTGTCTGTATGGTTTTCATGAGAATTTACATGTGCAAATTAGATATTTTATTGCACAACCACCATAGGAGTTGTTGAAATACATACAAGCAGGCTTGGCAGGTGTACTTGGGCAAGAGTCAAGAGCTGTTACATGCTAAAAGCCTGGGGGGTGGCTGAAACCAGGCTCAGTCTTGGTCGTTGACGTTAGACCAATATTATCTTTGTAAAGCTGCTCAATCCTTGTCTGGCTGCCCAGGTTTTGGTTGGGATAGAGTTAATTTTCTTCCTAGTAGCTTGTACAGTGCTGTGTTTTGGGTGTAGTTTGAAAGTCATATTGATAACACGCTGATGGTTTAGCTGTTGCTTAGTAGTGCTCACTGTATGTCAAGGACTTCATTCTCTCATGCTCTGCCAAAGAGGAGGACCACAAGAAGCCTGGAGGGAGCACAGCCAGGACAACTGACCCAAACTAGTTAAAGGGATATTCCATACCATAGAATGTCATGTTCAGTATAGAAACTGGGGGGAGGGGTTGGCCACCAGGAGCAATTGGTCACTGTTTGCAAATGGGTTGGGCGTCAGTCAGAGGGTGGTGAGCAATGGCATTGCGCATCACTTGTGTTTCTTGGGTTTTGTTCCTCTCTCTCCTTCTGCTGTCTCCCTTTTCATAACAATTACTATTATTATGTTTTATTTCAGTTATGAAACTCTTCTTATCCCAACCCATGGGGTTTACCTTTTGTTTTCCCTGATTCTCCTCCCCATTCCACTGGGGAAAGGGGAGCAACTGAGCAGCAGAGTAGTGCTTAGTTGTCAGCTGGGGTTAAACCATGCCACTGGCTTCATTTTGTTATATGAGGGGTGCTAATATTCTGTGTTTCCCATGGTAGGGAGCTAGTCCTTTTTGGACAACCACAGTCACAGAGGGATGACCATGCAGCTGGTGAGAGTAATGTATCTAATATTAGTGTACAGCTGCTGCTTTCCAGGAGTAATTTGTTCGTAATTATTTGGGAAACAGGGACAATATCCATCATAGTGCTCTGCCCATCTCTGTTTAAAGAAGAGTTTAAGTGACAAACTGTTCATACACAGAAAGGAGTGAAGAAAGCTTATCTGCAAATCTAACCATGGTTCAAGTTTCGCACAAACCCAGAGAGGCCTGTGCTTTGCCGGGCATTGAGGGAAGGATGAAAGGAACAGTGATGGATGAGCTGAGGAGAAGCCTGGCCACACCTGTGGTGCGTTTGGGATTTGTGAGCATGAAGTTAAATCACCAAACCCTGTGTGCTAAAGTCAGTGCAGGTGAGCTCAGGTCAACCAGACTCAAAGTGTAAGAGTCTGTCATTAATCACATTTGCAGTCTCATTCAGCCATGGCTTTCAAGGAAGGAAGGAAGGGAGAAGAAGCAGCAGTTTTAACGCTGGCTGGTGCAGATGCAAGCAGAACATGTGATGTGAAAGTCAGGCCTGTCTTTACTGGTGCCTTTCTCTGCAGCACAACTCCTGTGCATATGTGGGGTAAGACTGAAGACCTGCACAAGCCAAAGTGACCAGTGAATAATGGAATCAGGAGATTTTAAGATGTTTAAATTGTGCTGTGCAGTTTGATGGGGCTTTGTGTAGCCAGTGCAACAAGAGAGGCTGCCCTTTAAAGTAATTTAAGGGATGACTTTGATGCTGAGAAAATATCTGGAGCCATCTGATTTTGTCTAAGCATCCTTTGAGGAGATGCAGGAATAGCTTCACAAGTACATTTGGGGTGGGACTCTGCAGGGAGGGGGGGTCTGAGGAAAGGGTTTGGTTATGACATGATGCTTCATAGACTGCAATAACAAGTATTCTTCTGCAAAGCAGCCTAATAGGTATGTTTGGCTATAAATATATGCCAAATAGCTACAGCAAGCTGGGAGGGCTGCCTAATGGGGAGGCGAGGCGATTCTTCTTCTTTTACTCTGTGCTGGTTAGACCTTGTGAAAGTATCATACTTGGGCTTTATCCTCAAAAGAGGAGATAATAAACCAAGTCAAGAAAGGTACAGCAAAAATGAGCTGAGAATAGAAGCTTTGGGGGGAACAGTCATGGTGTTAAAGCTGTTTACTGTCAAGAGGAGATACCTGCAAAGAGACAAGCTCATGTTGTTTGAGTTCTTCTGGGCTGCTGCAGAAAAGAAGAGAATGGGCAGTTCTCTATGTCCGTGATGGTTGGTAAACTAGGATAGATGAGCAGAAGTGGTATTATGGGATATATAATTTTAAGATGAGGATGGAGAAGCACTGGGATAGATTTGCCTTGGGAAGTTGTGAAGTTGTGGTCACTGGGGGTCAGAAGTCAAACAAACATCTGCCAGAGCAGATAGAGCTGACCGTGCCTCAGGCAGGGTGATGGGCTGCCTGGCCACTGCTCTGCTGCTCCTTCCAACCCTCTTTGTTACGATGACATGGAAACCAAATTCTGCATAAAAATAACTCAATGTGTTGCCTTATTCTGTATTTTCCTCTGCAAGGAAGGAGGTGCAGGGTGTGCCCAGGAGGAAGAGAAGTGGGGTAAAGCAGCTGTGTCAAGGGGCACAATGTGACTGAGCTGTGAAACCAATGCAATTATTACTTTCTTCCTTCTCTTTATTAATAATAGACTTTTTTTTTCCATGCTATCACAGTAGCCAGCTGTTGCCTAAGCCATTAATGCACTGTGCTCTGAGTTATGTTTTGCAGGCTTTTTCTGCCCCCTCTCAGGAGAGATTTTCTTATGAAGTGTTTTATGAAGGCAGTGGAGCTGGATGCTGGGGTACAATGCACTGTGGCACTTTGTGAACTGTTCCTCGTGTTCTGGAACAAACAGTGACTTTCTGAAGCAAGAATCCTTTGCTTCCAAACTCCACAGGATAACTGGTATTAACAATAATAAAGTACATTGTGTGCACAGGGGAAATAATAAGAAAAGGATTTGTAAGTGGTTTGGAGTGGGATTTTAAGGGCTGGCATCCATGTCTGAGGGAGCTGTCAGTGCCAGCAATGTGCAATAAAAATGTCAGCAAGTGACTATATAGAATCCCAGACTGGTTTGGGTTGAAAAAGACTTTAAAGCCCATCCAGTTCCAACCCCTGCCACAGGCAGGGACACCTTCCCCTAGAGCAGGTTGC
>JANHGB010053346.1:21623-32883 GCA_026283785.1 Coracopsis vasa
ATGCTTTGTGTCTGGTACAAGATACACACATCCTGCTTTTCCACATAGAAAAAATAGACCATGGCGGAGATGGGACCTGCATCTGTTCTTCCATCTCCTGATGCATTTTCTTAACTGAGAGGCAAGCAATCCTCTTGAAAGCAGCTCACAGTTTATTTTGCTGGCTTTCAGGCCTGTCTGATGCCTCCCTCCCCTTCTTCCACAGATAGACTAAGGTGATGCCAGTAAAATTCATGGAAGCAGTGATTTTGTAAGAGACTATTATTTTATGCTATTTGCAGGCATTTCAATTTTAATATTTAGACCAGAAACCTAATTTCACAGGCTTGTCCATACACAGGGCTACTCTGAAACAGTTGCTCCATGCATATTTATGTGGGCATTGCGATAAAACAAGTGCCCACATTCGAATCTATTCAGGAATAGCTGTTGTGCTCAAAATTCACTTTTCCTTTCAGTGTTTTCGTTCAGTTGTAGATCAAGCCTCTCACTTAAACCCACTAGTTAAGACGTGAACTCATTAACATGCCACCCACTGTGTCTGATAACCTAACTAACACCTTCGATCTCAGACAGTCACAGCTCAAGTTCACTCTTAGCATTATTTGTCGAGATTATTTGCAGAATAGATTTGCATAAATTCCTAACAGTCGTGTTCTGGACACACAGCCTTTTGTGGAATACCTCACTGGAAATGGCTGGTGTGCAACAGTGTTGTCTTCCATGTAAACCCACTTAAGTGCTCCTGAGGGTTCCTCACTTCGAGACGTAACAACAAACACTTCAATGCATCTTTATATGCACAAAACCACGCAAAACCCCAAGCACCATGAGCTGATTTGCACAGAAACCCTCCGATGGTTGGACAAGCACAGTCTTCTGCGATCCACAGGGAGCGTCCACCTAAAGCACTTGTGCAGCTGCCTAACTTGAGACTTAAAAATGCACCGTTCCCCTTCGTTCACAGGGGAAATACAGTACATCACCACTGACCTTCCTGAAGCTGGTGTTTGCAAGACCTCCTGCTGATGATGATTCAGGTAAGGTATTACCTGGCTTTTGCATCAACAATGTTAACTTGCTGTCAGGGGAATGACTGATTTTCCTGAGCATGGGGACCATACAAGATACCCTCATGACATTCAGTGGTCAGCTTGTCTCAGACAGAACTAAATAGATACCCAGCACAGTGGCATAGCCACCTTCTTGGTCTTGCACTGTCTGCCTGGGTGTCGATTGAAGAGGTGTAATCTCCAGATGGCCAACCCCTCACTTTCCTCCAGCTTCTTTCTCCATGTGGAGGTTCTTTACTGACTCCTGGTCTTGTTACATGGGACAGCCTACTTCTCTGGGTGTGACTAGAAGTCGATCCGTTACAGAGCCAAAGTGCAAGTGTTCTGCACCGTGAGATGGGCACGTGCAAACAGCTCCTCTCCCATGCCTGTTGCATGGTGTGCACTTGTCAAAAGCAGCTGTGCTTTGCTCCCATAATGGGTGCAGCTGCATGGCAGGGGCAGGATTGCACATCTGGGGGTGCTGCAGCAGTGGGTGCCCCACATCTGGGAACAAGCCTTGGGCTAACATCTGGTTGAAAACTTTTGGTGGGTTGGATGTGTCCAGGGCTATACGATTTGCCAAAGGAAAGGCTCCCCTCTGAACTGCAAACACAACAACCCTTGCATTCCTTAATTACTTCTATCTAGGAAAGTTGATTGATCTTTCTAGGCATCTAGGCCTCTTTGATTGAACTATGTTCAATGAAAAGCAGGTGGCAAGATGAATGCTTTGCTTTTGCAGCTAAAATCCCACACCTAATTAAATCTTATGGAAGCAGGAATGCACTTTTTTCCTTTTTCCCTGGTCAATGAGCCACTTGAAATACCTTTTCACCCTTTTATCTAATTCAGGGAATAGTGAGACCCTGCACACATCTTCTTGCATGCTCAGACTTGTGTGCAAACTTGAAAGCTGGGCTTGCCTTGATTTGCCCAGTGCTTACGCAGCCTGTGCTCTCCTCTTCCAGATTCCTCCTGAAGGATCTACTGCTGGTTGATGGGAAGTTATCAAAATGCATTGTGCCACTTCAGGAGCAGCACAGGATAGCCTGGGACTCTTGTTCCTCCTCTTTGAGGATGAAGAGTTGGCAAGTTTAAATGGACACACCATGAGCAGCTGAGTCTGTGGGAGATGGAGGAAGATCAGGAGCCTCTGGCAGTTTTTGAGGCTTTGAAGAATCAGACCCCAAGGACGTTCATCTAGATATTAAGGCCTGTGTTTATAAGAGCAATTGCTTTGCCATGTTCTCCTTGAGGACCTGGCTGAGCATCCAAAGAGGAGGTATACATTGTCACTTCCAGTAGAGGCAGGCTGGCTCATGTGACTGTATCTGTTCTGATGCTTTGAGCTTCTCAGCGTGCTGTGCCATCACCAGCACTTGTTCCTATAGAAGATTTTGCTACTCCTGTGCCCAGTAGCTTCTGTTTGCTGTTCACTCCTCTCTTCTCATTCTGTGCTTGGACACAGAGGTAGTTCTCAGTCTTGCAAATGGGTTTGCTTCATCCCTGGTATGTTGATGCTTCCCTCCTTCATTCTTTCTCTGTCTGGTGCAGATGTGGAGGCTCTGCTCACTGACCAGGGGCTGGCAGCTCACTGATGGAGCCATCGGCACGGTGACTTTGCCTGTATCAGTTTCTCTCAGTCTCTGCAGCTTTCTGGGTGAGGAGATCCATCAGCCTCAGGGTTTATTTGCACTAACACCATGGGTGAGAAAACAAGCGCTGCATCAGGCCATGTTTATTCTAAATCTCAGGGACTGCTGGGAGCTGTGTCAGCCAAGGCAGTCCCACAGGCCCTGCTGGCTCCAGGGATCTAGTCCTGCTGCCTGCAGGCTGTGAGGACCACCTCTTGGGAGGCAGTTGTACACACTCCCCCCTGCCTAAGCTCCAGCCCCTGGGAACACCAGGACTCTCTAGGCTGGGCTTGCTGGGAGCTCTCCTGGTTTGCCTGAGAGCACCATGGTGCCGCTTGGCAGCCCAGGCAATGGCATAAATGATTTTCTATCCTCTTGTCTCAAACATTAAAGTGACTACAGTGATGGAGGGAGGAAGGAGTAATGCAGCTCAGGGAGGAGCTGTGCTCCCACAGGGGTTGCACTGGGCACACTCATTCTCTCAGTGCACACAGAGGGGTCTTTTAACCCTGGGATCCCTCTTTGGTGCTGGTAAGGGTGTCTCAGGCTTGTGTGGGCAGCAATAGTTTCAATGTGGCTGCAGAGCGTGCTGGGGCTGGTCCCTCTGTGCTTTGGGGTGAGGGAGATGATCCATCCCAAGGATGGCTCCAGCTCCAGGCCATGAGTGAAGGCTGCAGTACCACAGCTCTGTGCAGTATTACCTGCCTGTGGCTGTAATGGTCAGGGTGGTGGCTCTTCCAGGAGGAAAACACCTCAGCTGAAGCAGTGTTCCATGATTCCCCGTGGACCCATCAGTGTGCTTTGTGCTGTCAGGCTGCACATCAGTCGCAGCAAAGACAGTGGCTCCAGTGGCGGCTGAGGATGTGATGAGGATGCAGCAAGTGCAATGACTCCAGAGCTGGTTCAGGTTCGTGCAGAGCCCTGGTGCTGGCTCCCCTGTGACATGGACACCCCGGGCCCTCGCTCTGGGACACTGCTTTGGGAAACGTGTTGTTTCCAATCTGTTCCTCGCCAGCTGTCAGCAGTTTCTGTGTGTGCCCACCAGAGAGCAACCCCAGCACAGGGTTGCTGTCTCCAGAGAGACAGAGGCTGAGATGGAAAGTCTGGGTGTGAAGCCGAATCCATCTTCTCTCACCCTTTCCAGCCCTATACCTCATCCCAACCCTGAGCTAAACAGTGAATTTGGCCTCATGGTGTCCTGGGCAAGAGGAGCATTCCACTGGGCAGGGAGCATGTGCTGCCATGTGAAGCTCTGGCAAGAGACCCTGCCTGGGTCTTCTGCAGGGAAGGACCAATGCCATCTGCAGGGAAGGACCAGGCCAGGAGTTAGCAAGGAGCATCAGTCCAGTGCACAGGGAGCACGTAGGGGTTCAGGCAGAGGTTACAAAACTTGGATGGGTAAAAGTCTGATGCTTTATACAATCTCCTTAATAAGTCAGCACAATTTTGTGCTCATCTCACAGAATCATTCAGGCTGGAAAAGACCCTTAAGATCAAGTCAGTGCCTATCTTTGGTGCTTGAACACGTAGTTGAGTGCCTCATTGTGGGTTTGTACATGAGATACTATATCAGAGCTTAGTGTCTGGGGAAGGAGGAAACCCATACTTTTCATGCCAGTCAGTGCTGGCATGAAGTCCCAGGGTAGGCAGTCACATCTGGGCTGGAGGTGATGCTCAACTGTACAACATCAAGTATCTTACCTGAGCTGCCTGTATCAGCAGGGAGAGGTGGACAGGATTTATCCTATCCAGGACAGGGGGACAGAATCGTCTGCTGGAAGGATCTGTCCCTCTCCTCCGTGCTTTGCTCGAGCCAGAGAAGCAGCGTTCATGTGTTGTTGGTGGGTGCAACAGCCCATGGCATTGCTAAGCTGCAGCCCTGGTACCTGCAGAAAGGGGCTTTGAGAGAAAGCTGAGGGAAGGAACAACCTCTTGCTATTTTTATCGCTGTACCAGCCCCTGGGGATGTCGATTGACAGGATTAGTTATGAAGCCAATATTATGAGTTTAACTATGAGTGAAATAACACAACTTCTGTGGGAAGCAGAGTAAAAGAAGCAATTATACAGTAGTTTAATAATAGTGCTCTGCTGGCTGGGAAGCTGAAAACTTATGGTTGACAGTAATTAGATTTTTTCATTCTTCCTGTTAAATAGCTATAAAAATCACAATAGAAATTCATCTGGTTCTCTTTTATTCCATGTTGTTTTTATCACCCAGTTCGTGCCCATTTGGCCTTCAGATTATAATTTTATATGTTTTTAGTGTCTGGTATTTAAGACATGCAGAAACAGCATTTAATGCTGAAAAATGCAGAAAGCCTGGAGAATAAGTGGGTGGCAGTAACACTCTTCTGAGCATTCTTCTTGCAAGATGCTTGGAGGGACAGTGAGGGCTTTCCAAATTGACTTACCCTGAATCACAGCTAGACTTCTAACCACAGCAGTTATTCCAAATCGTTTGAAATTGCAGTAAAAATTAGATGTTAGAAATTGAAGTACTCTTTTTGCCTGCCTGTTACTGTAATGCACTGTGTGTAGATGAACTGCTGGGAGGGAGGCAGCGAGCTGCTGTGATACCTCACTCTGCACGCTGGTTGCTTGCTGCCCTCACCTCCCTGGTGGGATGGGAGTTGATGCAGTGATCTGATTTGGGGCTTGGCTCCCACCTCGGGCTCTGTGCTGGTTAAGGCAGTGTGAGTGATGGGGGGGTATTTGTCAGCTGGCAAAGAGCTGGGCTTGTACTAATTCAAGCAAGAGCCTATGGGGCATCATCTCTTCCCAATCTTTGCTGCTCCTCTGCAGCCCTGCAGTGCTGTGATGTGTGCCGGCAAACAGGGGCTGTGCAGGTATCTGATCTCCCTGTCGTTTACATCCCAAGTGATGCTTAGTTGTCAGCTGCCCTCCTTTCAAGCACTGTCCTTTTTTTGTGTCTAGACAGCAGTGAGTTTTCTCTTATGCCATTAAAACTCGAATTACTTTGGCAGCTGTGCATCTCCAAACTTGCAGGGTGAAACTTGATGACCCAGCAAATGTGTGGCACTTGGGCTGCCTATGATCGCAGCTTGAAAGTGTTATACAGAACAAAGGAAAGAGCTCTCAGGTTTGCTCTCATCGTTGAAAGCTCAGGTGCTTGGAGGCTGAAAGTATTCTTCCTCTTGTTCTCTTTTATTTTATAATGCGAAAGAGCCAGGTATGATAAATGATATCCTGATGTTGTGAAGGGGATTGAGTGTGAGGTGGTGTGCTGCAGCTCTGGTGCCTGGTGTGATCACTGACACATGCAATAAACAGGCTCTGCAGCAGCACACCTGACCTCACAGCACAGTGTACCTCTTACTTGACGTCTTTTCCTCTGCAATGGCAGAAACAACACAGTTCAACTTCACACTTGTGTTTAATTTTAAAACACACTGGAGATGCCCAGAGCCATTAACGGGGCAGAGGCCACTTCCAGGTATGGTGCTACCCCATTTGCTTCCACTTGTCGACAGAAATACGCTGTGCTTTTGGCAGATGCAAATGTTCCAGATGGTACTGGGAAAAGTGCAAATGAAAGATTTGATTCCAGCCCTTCCTCACTTTAATAAAATCTCGTTCATCTCTCTGGTGGAGCCTTTTTTTCTAGGGGCTTTTGCAAATGCGTCTCTCCTTTCTCTCTGAGCTTGTGCCCTTGAGCTCATCCCCATGTCACTGGAAGGCACGCTGCTGGTTGTTGCAGTCTGTCGTCCAATGCACGTGCTTTCCAGCACGTCATTCTGATGCTGGGATCATGGTCTGTAAGAATTGGGTATAATCCATTAATCGGGGTGTCCAGATGTGCCTGTGGTGGGGCCAGTTGCCAGGTTTGGGCCAGGTAGTGATGGTTCATGGGGTTTCAGCACCCAGCCATGCACTGGTGGGGTGCAGTGCAGACCTACAGTGCATGCTGAGACAAATAAACCCTTGTGCCCTGGGTTCCCATCACCTTGGTGTAACTGCAGCAGGGGCAGCATCTACCCTGATGCCGCCCTTGGGCTTTGCCTGCTGCCCAGGTCTGCAATGTTCTTCTGCAAAGCCAATGTAGAAGAGCAGGGAGGCTGAAAGCAGCCACCCTCTGAGGGTGGCCCAACCCATGGGGCACTACCTGGACCTACATTTGGCTTGGGAGGATGAGGATGTGGAGAGCTGTCGTCTCCCCCATTAGCTCCATCTGGAATGACATGTGTGCTCCTGATTGTGTGCTGTGCTGATGCTCATACAGTGCCCGAGTCACCACCCTGCATTAGCTTATTCCAGCACATTTCCTTGTTACAAAATTAGATTCACTTTGCAAATTGCTGCTGCACTAGTAATGGAACTGAAGGGGGGGGTTGTTGTTTGTCTACTTTTTTATCTATTTTTTTCCTTTTTTCACTGGAGTAAATCAGGAATAAGTCAACAGAATCAAGCCCTTAGTGCTTTCAGCAACATGCTCATTTAAATTGGATGCAAGAGGGTGTCTGTGTTTACATTTGGCCTGCCAAGAATCTCTGTTTCAGAAACTGGCTTACATAATATGTCAAAATTGGTTTACTCATTAGCATTGCAAACTGCATGAAACAAGCCCCAGATTGATAAACTCGCAGCAATATTTTGCAGCCAGAGCTGAACGGCACAGGGGGAGGGGAGATTCATTAGGAAAAGTTCCATTTCCATGGGAAAAACCAATGGTTTCCGGTTATGTGCCTCAGACTTCATTGATTTTTTGGTGTCTTCCTAAATTTAGGTAAAGATTGAGAGGGAAATGTGAAAATCTCTACTGGCAAACAGGAGCCCGTCTTAGTATTTGCTGGGCTGATGGATTATGTGCTGCAGCATCTTCAGGTTGGACCATTCTCCATTCCTTGGCTGAGGCTGTAGCCCCTCTGCCAGGCTCCATCCTCCTCACACAGCCACTGCTGCCTTGATTGACATTTTTGCTATAGCACAGGTGGAATGGAGGCTCTGATATCATTAATTAGCTCCTCCAGATGTTGAGCAGCTACAGATGTTGTAGCATGGTCCAATGGGCTCGTGGTGCTGCTGCCTCCTGTTTCCTTAGCCTGGCCAGGGTGAGCATGGGTGCAATGCAGCCTCAGGCAAATCTGAGGACCATGATGCTGAAAGACCGATCAACTTTCCTCCCTGCCATGTGGTGCGTGATTTTATATGCATCTGTAAATCTGCACACACACATGAAAGCATGAACAGTGCTTCCAGAGTAATGTGGGCAAATAAAGAGTAAAGCAGCAATGAGAGGGTCCAAGCGTAGCCGGTGCTTTTGGGCTTCCACTATGTGGGCTTTACGTAGCCTGTGGTGGGCTGGGGGAAGAGACAGCAGAGCGTGGTGGGTAGCCAGAAGAGCAGCCCTGTCTCATGCTGTTCTCATGCAGATCCCTCCTGTGACTGCTGCTGTACTGGGGCAGAAGCCTCTTCCCAGGCTACAGCCCTAACCATTACAGATGTCACTGCATCCCTTTTAGCTGCAACCATCCTACAGGCAAGGGTTAAATGTCTTCAAACCCAGAGTGATGTGGCAAAGCTGGTGGAAATCTGCTGGGTGTGTATAGCTTTTCAGTGATATCTAAAGGAGTTTGGGGCTTAAATCCCAGGCAGCTTTTTAGTGCTTTGAAACTCCTAACTTAAGAATCAAAAGTGGAAAGCTCTGATACAGAGAGAGCTGTGGCACAACAGCCCTGGTATTGGTGGCATCTGGGTTTATGCTTGGTGATGCTGAGTGCCCCATCCAGTGTTTCGGATGAATGTCTGGAATGATATCTAGTGAAGCTGAAGAAAGGACCAGCCTGCAGTGCTGCAGGGTCCGCTGCAGCCTAACAAGAGTTTTACCTTGTCGGCAAACACCAACACATCCTCCTTCACCAGTGTTAAACCCAATCCACAGCATTCATGGCATGCCATGGGTAAAAAGCAGGCTTTGATCTCCTTATGCTGTGGACTCCATGTTGCAGCATTGTGTGAAGGAGCTGTGTGACAGGACAGGTCATCACTTGCTGCAACACATCATGCTCTGTTTAAAGCTGCATCCTGTATCCTCACATCCCACAGAGGTACCCAAGTGGGCACATGTTTTAGAGGGCTGACACAGCAGCTCCCAGCGGCGCCTCTGCAGAACTATTTTAATGGATGTTTCATAAAGTTTTCAGAAGAGTTTTGTGAGTTGCAGGAACAGCAGTTGTTAGCTGTGGGAAGGGAAAATAAAATTATCTCATTGGAAAATGAACATGAGAGGTGTTTGCATTTCACTTACTGTCACACCTTGCAGCAAGAGGCTGGTCACCATGAGATACAGTGAGTTTCAGTGCCAGCTGGAGAGCTGAATGCAATGAAAAAGGCCAAGAGGGATGAGATGCATCAGCTGGGGAGCTCAGGCAGGCTGAAGATCCTTCGCCAATGTGTGGGAGCAACCCAGGCACTCACAGGCTGGAGAAGAGCTCTCCCAAGGGTGTGGGAGAGCCAACATCAACCCCTGTGCTGATGCAGTGGGTGGTAAGTTCTGTGTGGTCCTCAGTCACCTTTGCCCATTGTTTCATGTTCCAATTCAGGTCTGTGTTATTCCTACAAAACCTCCTCCACACCTTGTCTGGGCTGTTCTGTCTTTTCTAGATACAGCAAGGGAGGAGGAGTGAGGTATGTGAGCCCTGTCCTTGAGGACAAAGGCATGTCGGCCAATGCTAACCAGGCAAACGAAGAATCACTGCAGCCTATGTGGTGTGATGCATGTCTTCAGAGGGCAACTCCAGTGTGGATTGGGCATCCAGGGGCTGTTCCCAGTGCAGTGGGAGGCAAATTCTACCCAGCTCTGCAGACCAGAGGTGCTGAGTTGTTCAATCTTTGCAGCTGGGACTCAGGCAGTGTGCACAGTGGCTGCCAAGCGCTTACACATATGTTAAAATGCACCAAGCAGCAGAGCAGTGCTTCAGCCTGGAGAGCTCTCTCAGCGCTGCTATGTCCTCTCATTACAGCATCAAGCTGTATCTGTTGGAAACCAGGGGCCACATGGTTGGCAGTGACATCTGTCAGTGTGGAATGCAGCTCCTGCTTGTGGGAAAAGGGCCCTGAAGGTTCAGTGTTCATAAAGGGCTGTTGGAGCCTCCTCTGTGCCTGGTTTGTGCTGGAAGTACCAGCCCCTAACAGATAAATTCAATTATCAGATGAGTTCAGCCTCCTTGGCTTTGTGTTTAGGGTTTACCCTGTGAATTCCAGCTCTTCTCGCACAGTGTAAATCCCAGGCTGCTGGGGAGAAGCAATTGTTCTCCAATTCTGCTGCGTAGGGAACTGTTGTCACCCAGCAGGTGTTTCTGTATAGCAGCGTGTAACTTCTGTCTCCAAATAAAAGACAAAGTTCACCTTGTGTCTCATCCGTTGTCATGTGTATCTGAAAATATTTGATGCAGCGTGCAGAAAAGAGGGCAAAACAGTGACAAACCCCAGGCTGGTAAATAAATAGCACAGAGCGCGATTCACAGCCTCAGTTACACCAAGCAGCGCTGATAAGCATAGAGCTGGGTGCCTGGTAGAGAGGGATCCATGGATCCATTTTGTGCTCTCAATGTGCTGAAGTCCTGAATGCAGAGTGGAGACAAGGGACCAGCCTGAAAACCCTCTTGTGAGCAGGTTTGTAGTGAAAGGACATGGGGTTTGTGTGCTTGTATAGCTGCTGTGGGGAGCAACTGTGGCATCTCTCCAAAGAGGTGCCATGTGTTTGCCACTGATGTGTCCCATTCACAAGCAGGTGCCTGTATGTCAGAGGCAACGAGCTTACGTCCTGCTACCTGCTCCTCCTCCTCCTTCCGACACACACAGAGCACAGCAAAGGCTTTGTTTGGGTGGATTAATAGCACAGAAATGTCCTCTTTTGGCACAAGGGAACCCATGGGTTTACCATAGGTTTTCTCTGATACACAAACAAGGGGCAAAAGCTCAAGTTCCAGGAAGACGCTTTGTGCAGGAAGATGCTTTGTGGGTCTGGTCCTGTTTGAGCACAGGAGGAGCTTAGTGCACATTGAAGTATGTGAGACCTGAGAGGTCTTTTCCCTTTTCTGAATGCTCTCGTTGCTTTATCTTCAGGGCAGCTTTCTAAGATGTGTAACAGAGAACCCCAAAAGCCCCCAAATCCAGCAATGAAGAAGCACTGCTCCAGTGGCAGTCTGTGTCAGAGCTTTGGAGGATCTTTAAGCTTAGTACAACTTTAGCCCACAACTGTGAACTGTTTTTTTCCTACAGTGCACATACAAGGACTAAAGCGATGCTTCATTAGCAGTGGGGAGGAAGGGATTGCATCTCCCAGCCCACTGTGGTGGTACCTGCACCACAACAAAGCAATCAGCCTCTCACTGAGGGACAAGTATTTGCTTTCTCTACTTAGAGTGTGTGTAGTCATTGTCTAATAATATGAGCATTTTGCCATCCCTCTGCAAATAAGGCTGAGGCTGCTGCCTGATTGGTATATCATCTCACTTTCTCTCAGCATTGATTTTCTTGCTCTCCTTATTTGCTTCATAAAAAGAGAGGCAAGGAGCTCGCTCCCTCTTCTTCGCCACCCCCCCCCCAC
>JANHGB010053346.1:32893-61913 GCA_026283785.1 Coracopsis vasa
CTTCCCTCCCTCCCTCCCTCTCTCTCTCTCTCCCCCTCCTGTGAGAAGCTTTTGGGAGCCTTTATTTTTAGTATGAGACAAACCTTGCTTTATTCCAGGAGACGCAAGTTGGATTATAAACCCTTTTGTAAATGTGTATGGTGATATTTGCTCCGGTAAGTTATATGCATCTCTATTTATGTGTGTAACTGTACTGTCTGGGAGAGAAGGGGGGTTTTACAGGAATCGTGAAGCCCACTGAATTGGTTTTAGGTTTGGTTTCTTTGTACTCTCCTGCTGAGCCCAACTGTTCCATGTTATTTAGATGTACTGGAATATTTTCAGTTTGTATTTTGCTTTGGCAAAGGGGGGTGCCTGCTTTGAAAACTTGTTTTGCACTTCATTTTACAGCAGAAACGTGGAGAGTGAGGATTAAAGGGAGAAGGAGTGATGATTTATCCTATTCCTTTTGTCATTTTAGATCAGATGCCTAAAATAATGCGGTAATATTTGGTATAAAAAAAACATCAGTAAGAGCTATCTAATATTGATCAAGCTCAAGTATGAATATCTGACTGCATATTACCTTAGAAAGATCAATCTATAGACTGGCAGGTTGGCAGCAAGCTGCTCCTCACCAAAATGTATTAGTGAAGTAAAGAAAATCTTTAATTAAGAAAATAGGTTGCATTTCAGAGTGTAACATCATTAATACAGGTCAATAGACTGTTGCTCTGACTTTGTGCTGCCTGCCTCTGCTTCGTGCAGCTCAGCAGCCTCATTCCTCAGCACTCTCGGCTAACTTGGAGACCTCCTTTTTACCTGTAAATAACAGCGAGGGGCAGTTATTTCTCTCTCCCTGTCAGAGCTCTGCTGTGCGTTGCAGGCAGAACAAGACAGTGATTGTAACAGCATGGTTGAGGAAAGCAAGATGTATGGCTGCAATATTCTGATTTTACATAATAAATACTTGAATTTGCAGCTTTATATTGGTTAATTTATTGGCACTTTTATCCTTTCATACTTGGATCATATCCATGGGCGCTGATCGCTGTGGTGTTTCAGAAGTCTTTATAAACTCCAGCTGTAGCACAAGCTGGAGCTGCGGTGAGCTTGAGTATATACCTGCTCAGAAAATTAACATGTTAGACCCAGAATAACCTGCCTACTCCCGTGATAGGAGGCTATGCTAATAGATATATGAAGTATACTTTAATAAGAGATTAGAAGACTGTAACTGGGTTTATTAAACCCACAGGAGAAGGTAAGGATGTCGTGTCTGGCACTTCAAGCTAAACTCTTCCATTGAGAAATTTCAGATTGGCAATAATTGCTTAGTCATTTTAGGCTGCTTTTGGACCAATTTAATTGTTCCTGGTTTTCCAGGGTGGAATAGTTGCACTTGCCTTCTCACCTGCCTGAAAAGCAGCTAATGGGGATATTCTGTGGGGCTCCTGAGCTCTGCAGAGGTTTGCACAGGCGAGAACATGAGCTTGGTTCCTGAAAATGTGATAACCAGGCACCACGTTCAGTGGCTTTTGGGGTTTTGCTGTTTCATAAGGACCATGTCTATTTATACCAGCTGTGTAATTTGAATGTATGTGCTCGGCACAGTGTTACAAATCACGGTATGTAAAATGTGTTATATACCACAGTGCTGGAGAACAAGGTACGTAACAGTAATTGTCTTTTCGCAGTCATTTAGCGACTTGGGTGTAGAGGGAATGGATGTTTGAGCTGTGCACATCTCACACACTTTCTAACCATAATCCTGCTTGCCTGAGGATAGCATGAAGCATTCCCAACTTTGCTGAGCCTTGCTACCTGGCTCAGATAGCAGCAGGACGATGTCGAAGAGCACATTTGGGTGATCCTAGAGGGGAAGGGGCTGGGCAGCATGACCTGAGGAGCATGATTCCTGCTTCCCACGCCACAAAACTAAAGGCCTGGGGGTTTGTGCCATGTAACTCATCATAACAGGGGTGCCAGCCTGCCCTGAAGACTGGGCTGTGGTTTATTAAGGAAGCCAGTTGAGCTCATCCTAATAGCTTTGAAGCAGGAAGAGAGGCCAGGGATGGTCGGTTTGACTGCAGGCAGGGGGAGGTCTCACCTCTGTCCAGGAGGGCAGGTTGTCAGCAGCCAAGGGATTGTGAGGCACAAAGTGAATACTATGGTTAAGTCCATCACTACAAGGCTTTCCCTTGGCAGAGAAGTTTATGGCTGAGGAGGAATGGTCCCTTCAGTCCTACAGGCCATATCTATAGGATACAGCTGAGACAAACTCAGGGGAACAGGGGAGCTTCCTCTGCTCCTCATATCCTACATACAAAAGTTGTCAGTGTTCATGGTTTTCCATCTGTTGCCTTTTGCCCATGCTAGCATGTGTGGCGTTCCTTCATCTCCAGCTATTTGGTGGTAGCAGGTCTGGAGGCAGCTTCTCCCCAGTCCAGTATCCCCAACCACCACTCACCCTCAGACATTGGAGAAGCCTCCATCACCTCCCCAGGAGCGTGACACCTTCTCTCCAAGATAACCTCAGACTGATGTGTAAACCAGGACTTGGTGCAGCTCCAGGGGCAGACTGACAGCATTGGCAAGCTCCAGGGCTGAAAACAGGAGATTCGTGCCAGTAGGACTGAGGAGTCATTGTCCCTTTCTAGCAGGTGCTTCAGGGTTTGAAAGGAGTTTGAAGCATTATTTTAGGGGTGCCTGGATCCTGCGAGGCTTCTTTTCCTTTAAGACCTGTCTCCTCGGCTGCTCCTCAGCAGATCAAGCAGTTCCTAGAGAAATTCCTTAAACTATTAAAACATTGATTCCTTAAATATCTGCCTCCTCCTGAATGCCAGATCCTCTTTCATTTAGCCAAGTCCTTGGAAGATTTAATGAGTTCTTTCCTCACCTCTGTTAATCCTGCTCAGATCAATAGGCACTGTACAGGGGGAGAGGTGTTTGTGTTGATATTGGGTAGCAGCTGCCTGTCACTGCTGGTGATGGCAGGTGGTGCTTTATTCTTCGTGTCACTCTTGATTAGAAGTTCCTGTACAATTATATGACCATTTCTTTCAGGGAGTATTTCCCCATACATAACATGGCAGATGGCAGTCTGGTCCTTTCTGATTTTGCTTTTGGGCTCTCTTTCCGTCTGAGTACAAGTCGTTTTAAATAGTAGGGTGCTACACCCTTGTGAATACAACACGTTTGTTTGTGGTGGGCTGGGGGCTCAGCACAGCTAATTTGAGAAGAACCGGGGCCCCTGTGTCTCTGCCTGAGCACTGACTGTGTGGGTACCACTGTGGGATGCAGGCATGAGGAGAGTGGTGGATTCGGGACACATCCCAGTTCAGCGCATCCCTGCTCCTTCATTCAGAGCTGGCGTGGGCAGCCTGATGGAAGATGAAGAGATGAAGCTGCTGCCTGCCAGCACAGCACATGTGTTTCAATATGTGAGATACACAGAGAGTGCAGGCAGGCCCAAAGGAAAGATTTAGCTCCTTGCCACTGAGTGTGGTGGCATAGCACTAGCCCTGAAGAAGGAGCCCATCGGTGACTCTGGTGATAGGCAAGGCTGGGTCCAGGGGCACACATACTCCTGAAGGGTTGGTGGGAGTAGAACTGTGGAGTGCTTGCTCAGTTTTCATTTAATTCAGTGTCCAGTGCAGAAGGAGGGTCTGATCCTGCTTGTCCTGAGCTTGTAAATCTGGTTGTTGCCTATTACCCAAAGGACTACTCAGAGGCCTTGAAGCTGCAGTGAAACTCCTCAGTAAGAGAGCTCTGGGGCTGGAGATGTGATGATACTGTGAAACTCTTCAGCCTTCCACTCCCATTATATGCAGCCTTTTATTTTGGAGAGGAAAACAGAAAAGGAAAGAAAGGGAAATGTGAAGGATGTGCTGAGCCCTTCTGCAGAGCCAGGGGAATAGAGAGGTGATCAGCACGGGGTGCCGAATGTGCAGTGCTGTGCGTCTCCTCTCCAAAGCACCAGGGCTGTCTGTCCGTCCATGCAGAGCCAGGCTGTCTGGGTGCTAGGGCTCTGCTCCACCTGAGTGGCTGTGCAGAGCCTCATCTGTCACTAAACTTTCCTGGCATCATGGCAAAGCAAATATGCTGCAGCAGGCTGTAAAGCTGTAAACATATGGGCACTAACAACAGATTAAGTGAGTGATTTAGTCTAAGGGGCTTGGTAGATTACCATAAAATGTATCTTAATTAGAAAAGCAATCAAACTTGCACAGAGTCAATGAGGATGAAGTGTCCCTGTTGGCAACAGTGAGTGCTCTGTCCCTCATGCCAGGGGATGAGGATGGCGATGGATGCATCTCATGCCCACTTTGTGGGGGTTTGCTGTGGCTTCCTCAATCCAGGTATGGGTGGAGGGTGCCCTCATGCTGACTTGTTTGGATTTTGACCTATGAGACCAAGCCGCTCAGAATGAGACCAGTGGTGAACTCAGACTCCTGTAGCAGCATTAACAAACCAGGAATTGCTGAAGGTGAAAGAACAGAGCATTTGCACATTTTCCTTTAAAACTGTGTGCAATTACCCAAAGATATATTTGAGTGTTTGCCATGTATAGCACATCTAGTCCCAGAAAAAGGATTGGGGCTTCTAAGTGCTGCCATAACACAAATAATTAATAAGTCTATCTCCCTCACTGTGTCCTTATCTTCTTAGTGAGCGTGGCCATAATTAGCTTTCACCTGATTGTGAATTTATAGCATGTTCAATGGCTTTTTTTTCATTCTGCTTGTGTTGTCTTTGCTTCCTTAGTTTTATTGGCACAAGTTTTATTCCACGGGCCTGAATCCACAGATAAAAAAGCCAGATAATCGTCTCCAGCAGTGCAGATATAAAGGTTGCAACAGCTAAAACCATCTTGGTGCATTACTGGTTTTGTGCAAGTGCTTGGAAGGGTTTGAAGTACATGGGGAAGTGGCACAGAAGATGTGCAGCAGCTGCTAGCAGTTGAGAGAAAGGAAAGGACGAAGGAAATGGAGACATTCAAGCAAGGCTTTTGCCAAGGTCCTTTTGGTATCTTCTTTTGTGTTTAGAAGCAGGAACGGGTTGCAGATTTCAGGGAACCTCAATGAAAGGCTGTGAAAAGAAAAAGACATAGGCGCGAGACGTGGAGGAGCACAGTAAGGGAGAGGATATAGAGAGAACAGGACAACTTCAGCTGTCCAGTTCAAGTGTGTCAACAGTGAGTGAGATCAGGAATATGCTTTTATCTCATTTTAAGGACACTGTCAGCAGCATGTTGATGTACAGGTGTTGCTTTTCATGATGAAGTGTGGGGAAGGAGAGTGATGCCAGCTCTGCGGACACTCACATAAGATGAGAGGCAGAAAAGGGAAGTTTTACTTTAAAAACTGTTTCTTGCTCAAGATGTTCCTTGTGAATTCCCAGGGCTCAGCAAAGCAGAGGTTCATTTATAGCCCATCATTTTAATTATTAGAAAAGAAATTATTTCTACCATGCGGGCTGATAGTTAGCCAGGAGCAAATTCTTCTTGCAGCCATTTGCACAGAGGTGGGTGCCGAGGTCGGAGCCAGCTCCAGTGGAATTTTCCATTCAAAACTGGTTTGAGATGAGCCAACAGGTCCTAAGTTTGGGTCCCAAATACCCAACAGAGCTCTGCTACAAAGGGTTCAAGCCATACTCCATCATAAAAGGTGCCATGGTGAGTCTGGGTCTGGGGCAAGAAGGAGATATCTGCGTTGGTCAGATTAATGAAGGACACCCTAACAGGTCTCAGTGGCCAGGGATGGGAGGCTTTGCAGGCATAGTACCTAGAAACCAGCAGTGCTTTTCCAAAAGCAGAGCCTCGGTTCCCAGTGGTGCTGCTCATACAGGACTGAAATAAAAGGGGAAAATTGGGCAGGCATCATCTGAAAGAGCGCTGCTGGGTGTGTAAGAGGGGATTGGAGGCCCCATTGCTTGGCGATTTGAAAGCACTCTGAAAACCTCACAGGAAAAAGCTCTTGCATCAGAATATGAATCCCAAGGGCTTTGTGGAGTCCTTCCCAAGTCATTTTCACCCATTTCCTTAAATCTGCTTGAGAAAGAGACAGACCTGAATGCAGGCATGCACGAGTGTGGGGAGGCAGTAAATGACACCAAACAGCAACACAGCAGCACAGGGAGCTGCGAGGAAGCTACTAATGGCCTCTGATGAGCCCAGACGTGATAATAATGAGGTTAATGCGCTTTCATTCACCCATAAACATCTTAGAGAACTATAATCTCTGCTAGTCAATGGGCAATCATTAGGTCATAAATAATACACTGTGATTGAAGGACAGGAGCCTTTCCTGTATTAATAACATTCAGTTGGTGCTGACCTGGCAAAGGTTTTGTTGCAGCCCCCATGCTGCGGGGACCGAGCTGAAGGAGCATTTCCTAGTCAGAGGAGCGCTCCCACCTCTCATTTCTGCCATGTGCATCTGTCATCAGAGCAGGAAAATGCTCCACTGGAGGCCAGGTCTGGCAGGTAGTGCTGGGAAAGTAGCTGAAGCTAATGGAAAAGAGAAAGATGCAACCTAGATAAGGCAGCAGTTACAGCAGCCATCAGATGGTGCTGCCAGGGGCCTCGATCTGCCCAGGGGTACATGGTGGTGATACTGGGAGAGATGGGGATGGGGATGGGCTCCCCAGATGGGAGAAGTGCCATGTCCCAGCCAGATGGTGTGTGCATTGCATACAACACTGCTTTTACAAGCTGGGTCTGCAGTCTTCTGCCATCCAATGCTGTGGTGGTGTAGTCCTGGTTGATGCTGAGCTCCTGAGGCTGTATCCACCATCAGGGGTTTAGCAACATTAAGTTCGGGGGCACCTTCCCTTCACAGAGTGCTTCCCATGTGTGGATGTCACTCAGCCGTAATGTAAATCCCTGCCCTTATTAGAGGGAGTAAATCCTACTTAGTAATAACTTGGATCACGCTCTGTATTCATTTATGTTGTATTGTGGGCCATTTTAAACCCAGATGCTTTTAAACCCACCAAGCAAACAAGGAAATGAGCAGCCATCCAACCTTTTTTATTTTATAATTAAATGTTTACACTTGTTACATGGTAAATCCCATATAATCATCCTGTAAAGCCTGCACAAAACCTGTGTTTTCAAGAGGGAGCAGGAACAGAATTACATTACATTTATGCATGTTATGAATGTTTGCTGGGTTGCTGAACCATACCCGTTAATAAAGCCAGAATTAGCATGACCTTTTAGAAAACCTATTCCTTTACCTGACCATGGTTTTGCTTGGGGTTTTGTGGTCACACGTGATTGATGCCAAAGCAGCTCATGAAACAATATGGGCATGTAGGGAGACAGATAACATAGGTGATAGGAAGGGGATACAGCCTAGGGATGGCTGCTCTCTTGGGCTGGCAGTGATGCTCTGGACGCTGTCTGAATGTGGATGCTGGTAGAGACCACCACAGTTGTCTTTTCTGCTAGCAGTCTAGGGCTGGAAAAAAATCAGTGCATGTCTCTGCTGAAGTGATGCATGTCACAACATGAGCTATTCAGGTATCAGATGTACAAATCTAAACAAACCTGCCCAGCTTGTGCTCCCACATCCTTAAAAGAAGAGGGTACAAACGTGGAGTTGTGGAGACTGCAGAGGAAGAGCTGTAACCTCCAGACTGCTCTACAGCTGGAAGAAAAAAGGGCTGAAGATTGTAAATGCAGTGAAACTACCACTATGTGCTCTGTTTCAAATGAAGCAATGTGCACCCAGTAAATAATACAGGTACTCCTAAATCTGTCTGCAACAAGTATTGGTGTGTTTTCTTTCATGGAAGGCTCCATGCCAATCTGTCAATGTCCATGTGCAGTAAGCAATTTATACAATAAATAAAACAGCCCCTATGGAAGAGCTTAACATCTCTGCCCCGCTGGTATAAGTAGCTTTGTCCTCTGACAACTTTTCCTTTCAATGAGTCCAAGAAGAGGTGGTCAAAATATGTCTTTATTTTCTGCCTGTTAACTCTTACATGCATGCTGCCAACCTCAGCATTATGGCTGACCCATTAAATACTGGACAAAACACATCTCATCAGCTTGCATTACATTTTGAACTTAATAAATAGGAAAGGCATTACCCAGATTCTGTCTGGCCATCTGGAGGAACAATGTTCTGTAGCTCAACGAATGTCTATCTAATCCTCCCATATACAGTTGGGTTTTATTCTATTAAAACATAATGAGAAAAGACTACCATACCATTATGTGGTGGAGCTAAATGGGATTTTTAGAATAATCAATGAAAGATGAATAAAAAAGATAAAGGTTTTCTTTAAAGAAAAAGAGAGAAAATTGTCTCCTTGGGATTAAAGTATTGTAGAACCGAATTATTATGACATGATCGTTACTCATTAAAAATACCCTGGTTTCATTTCCATAAATCTTTCCATTAAGAATAAAATTAAGTTCTGTTTGTTTTTTGGGGGGTTGCTTCTTTTTCATAATTTCAGATATGCAAAGCATTAAATGGAATGCTGTACTTTAAACAGAGGATGCCTCAAGTTCCTGCCTCCTGTGGGCTCAAGTCTTTCCATCCAGCTGGTGGCATCAAGGGCTGCTCTGTGTTGGGTGCCCTAAAATGCCAAACAGAGGTTTGCTGCTGCAAATGCCCTGGTGAAGACCCCAGCCATGTGGGGAGCTTTTGAGGTTGCTCTCCTCCATCGGCTAGCTCCAGCATGGTGGCACCTAAAACCCTTTCCCAGCAACCACCATGTCCTGGAGGTGCCCGTGGTCTGCAAGTGCCTCCTGGTGTGGGACAGTCATAGAATCCCAGACTGGTTTGTGTTGGAAGGGACACTGCCAGGCATGGGGCAGCCACAGCTTCTCTAGGCAGCCTGCGCCTCACCACTTTGGTAGTGAAGACCGAGGCAAAAAAGCCATTTGAATGCTAAAACCAAGCACGGCTGGAACTGATTTTTAGGCACATGTGGTTCTTCAAGCCCCAGATTCTGAGATGTTCCCTCATTCCTGAGTTTCCCTCTCCATGCAGACCAGGTCTGGGCAAGGCACTGAGTTGCCCTTTGCAATGCTGCAGTTTATTTGAGAGGGGGCACATTAAATCCCAGCAATTAGTGAACAATTGCTTTAGGGTTTATTTCTCAGCAGGAGCAGAATATATTTCAGCTTTCTGCCTGTATAGCTGTTGGAGGAAAATGACTCCTGCTAGTCATTGCCTGACCCCCAGTACTGCATCGGCTGTGATGCTATCCACCTCCAATTCATCAACCAGTCAAGTCGATATAATTAGGAATCCCAAAGTCAATAATCTGATAATCGCCAGTGCACAAAGGCTCGTATGTAGGAGAAGTGATTCCAGGAAGTCTGCAGCTCAGATCTGTGCAGGAACAATGCCAGATTTTAAAAAAGAAACAGGCAGAGACTTGGAGGAGAAAGTGCTTCCTAATCCTTCACTGATGACATATTTTGGGCTATCAGCTCTGCAGTAAATGCTTTCCCGTACAGTCATTTAGTGCCTTTGAACCTTCCCTTTACAGCCTTAATAATAATGTTCAATTACTGGTTCTGCTCTATAAACGAGTGATCTCAGTTTAACGAGACACTCAGCTGGGTGAGCAATGCTGACAGCGGGGGGATGTCTCCAGGGTGGATGTTCTCCCTCTCACGTGCACTGTTGGCCATGGTGAGTGGCAGAAAGTGTAAAGCAATATAACTTTTGGCAGACGTTTTACAGTCTGTCTATTAAGGAGATCCAGAGGAAGGGAAGTCTTACATCCAGAAATGATGCCAAAGAAATATGTCTTTTGTAAAACACTTGGAGTGTGTAAAATGACTAATAAAGAGTAGGTATTTCAAATATTGCAGGTTGCTTTTTGAAAGTGTCAGGAGTTCCCCTTGGCATTCCAATATTTGGGCAGGAGTGGGGGTACCAGGGGAGACCTCTCTGGGAAAGCAACCAGCAAGTTCATTCCCATTTTCCTCCCTCAACCCCAAGGAGAGGTGCTGAAGACCAACCCATGTTATGAGCTATGTGTCCCTTGCACCTCTTTTTGAGCTCCAGGCAAGATAGACATGGTTTCTTTTTAATATCTTGCCATACTGAAGGAGTCACTGCAGAGCCCTCAGGCAGAGTAGGGATCTCCCCTTCGCACCAGGATGGATTTAGGATGCATTCCCAGGATGGCTCCATCTCATCTCCCAGCTAGCTGCCAGAGGCTGCTGCACAGGGCAGATGTGCTCCCAGAAAAACCAAGTGGCTTATATAAAAGTTTCATCAATTTTAAATGACAGTGTTATCTTCCTAACAGGATGTTTTAGCTGTGACATATTCTACATACGCCTTTTAACTCGCCTTGTCAGAAACCATTCTGCCTTCTTCTGGTGCACACAGCGAGCCTGTCGCTCAGCAGGCATTGAAGGGCATTGTCAGAAAGCCAAACACAGAGAAGCAATGGGAAATCATCCTACTTTTCCCATCCACAGTGGGGATGGGATGTCCAGGGTCGCATACTGAGGCTCTGCCAAGTGTCTAATGTACAGCTGGGATTTCAGCTCCACCAGGGCATTGCACACCCCAAGCCCCCAGCCATCAGGGATGGCTGGACTGGGAAATAAGGATACCAGCCTTGAATGTGGACTCTAGGTAAATCACAGCTCCTGAGTACTGAATTAGAGGATCCATTGTTGTTGTGTTGAAGCCTAGCATCAGAAGAAGAAGGGCTTCCATTTGATCCCGTAAATCAGCTGATGAACCTTTTCCTTCCCTGTGCTGGTGTGAAAACCATGTGCTCTGCTGGATATTCGATCTCTATTTTTCCTGAAAGTGCTGAGGAACCAACTGATCTTTAAAACATGCTAATCTGATTTGATAGGGAAGGCTGTTTATTATTGCTCAGTACCATAATATAAATCCTGTTGGTTAAGTTAGAATATGGGATTTATCTGACTGCCTTACAGAAATTTAGCAATAATGTGGGCCAAGGATGGAAGGTCATCACCATGACGTGTTAATCAGCATGCAGAAAGTCATTGATGACTTTCAGAGATGTGCTGCCTTGTTAGAGATGTGTCTGAAACCATATGGAGAAGTGTGATCAGCCAGCCAGGCTGGGCTGGACAAAAGGGATGAGCATTGTTCAGGATCCATGCTAGGGAACACAAATAATGTCCATTCCTCCTCCCTTCGGTCTATGATCTCTTCAGGTAACTGCTTCCATAGCACATATCAAAAGGGCAAGATGCTTGCTTGGGGTGTTATGCCACACTGAACATGGATCATTGACCCAGGGTGGGGACTGGCATTTTCCATTCCCCTGCAAGGTTCCAGTTGGCTGTGAAGGCACCAACCACCCTGTTGAATCGCAATTGCAAGTCTATACCTGCTACTGCAGGAGGGATAGGATGCGCAGGGGATGGCTGGGCTTTGCAGGAGCAGCCCGGAACAGCACAGATTTATTGCCTCAAGGGCTCCATGTTTCTCCCAGCTGTTGCTCCAAGGAAGGCAGGCACAGCACTGGCCATCAGGGCTGAGCCTTGAGCCATGCAATAACCAGAGGTAACTCTGTGCTGTGGAGATTTATCTAATATGAAGGGGAAAGCAATATGCATGCACATTGCAGATGGGGCTAGCACTGCATATGGATTTACAGGCAGAGAGTAAATAGGAACATAGGGAAATGCTTTCCCTTTCTCCATAAACTTTTCAATTTCAGAGAGGCCAGGTTCAATAAAATTATCTTGCAGATGGAGGTTTTATTGAATCTGGCCCATAAAGCTCCCATTATGGGGTTTACAACTGCCATTTACACAAATCCTGCTATAATAAAATACAGTGGTGTTTACAGCATTCCTGCAACTGCCACAGAATTACAGTGTGCACAAAACCTGATGAGTAAATCTTGTTTTATTGCACTGGATGCTCCACTGGCAATGTAAAGCAGCAAAACTTGGGGGGAGAAAAAGGCAAAATGCAGAGGTAGAAGAAAAAGGTTGCTTGGGTGGGAGGAGAATTATCCCTGCTGCTTGGCCAAGATACTCCAGGGAAATACCATTGATTAACAGCCATGCTCTCCTTCAATGCAATACACAAATATGCTTCCAAAAGGTGCTGCATGGCCTCAGCACTCACTACTGACAGCTGGGTGATCCCAGCTGTTAGCAGCATTTGATGCAGCCGCGGCAGAGAGCCCAGCTTGGGTTGGCTGAGGCCTTGCTAAAGCTGGGTACAAAAATCTGCAGCTGAGCTCTTTTTTGTTTCCCACCTGCCTTATGGGTGCTGCCTGGGTGTGTGTAGCAGAGTGTGTGCTGGGCAAGGATGGAAACTGGTGGGTAGTGGCTGGAAAGAAGGAGAATGAAGGGTTTGCTGCCTGAAAGCAGCTGAAAAGCTAAAGAACTGAACATGGGACTAACTGGTGAGTAAAGGCTGGAGCTCAATTGTGAGTGACTGAGATTCGATGCTTGAGGCTGCTGTAAAGGTGCTCTCACTAGGGGAGAGGAAAACCTAGGAACTCTGGAGATCCTTCCTGAGGAGGAAGAGCCTGGGCTGTGTTTTTGGGCATGGCTGCATGGCCTTGGTGGATAAACATGGTGGCACACATGCAACAGAAATGCATCTCCTTTAATTAAGTAATGAAAATCAGTGTGTCTTTCTTTTGCTTGCTCACACGCTGAGCACTGATGGCTTTTCCTTTATGGTAGGTCTGTCTCACACCACAGCTTTTCTGTTCCCTCCTTCTGTATCACTGCATTAATCTTTGTGCCTCCCTATGTATCTGCAAAGCACTTGCATTTGCAACTCCATTAATTAGGCCAGAAAACAGGTCAGCACTAATCTCTCCTGTTCTCCTTAATATATTGTTTTCTGACACCGCCTCACAAATTAAACTGAGATGATTAATACTGGTTTTCAGTGCTGTGCTACATGTAAGAACAGAAACTTGTGTTTACAGAGGAAGTATCTCATTTAGGATGAAGGAATGCTATTGAATTTATAGTAGAAACATTTGTTTCATGGCATTTATTTCATAAGCCAATTCACAGTAAAATTCAGCTTTCCTTTTTTCCCCAGCTAGCTCAGCATGAAGAACTGATTGAAAGTTTTTATCAACTTCTCTTAGCATTGGGCACCTAAATACCTTTGCAAATCCATCCTGGGTGATATGCCCCAGTCACATTAGAAGTGAGTAGCAGGGTGGAAACTTGCATTATTCTTCTGCTATTCTCTGTGCTCTTCCTTGCAAATCACTTTGTCATTGGAGTGGCTCTCCCTGTCCCAGTGCCCTGGAGTCATCCCTGTGACCTAGCAGTTTCTAGGGAAGAGATGCCCATGCAAAGTCCATGGAGGATGCCAAAACCTCTGGCTTTGCTCCTGGTGTGAAATGGGAGAGCTAAGATTAACAGTCTGTTTCACAGAGCCTTGTGCAGCAAAGATAGGTCTGTTTATTTATTGTATTTCTGTATTGCTTTTACTGAATCATTCAGCCCTTTATTTTGTGATTACATCCATTAATTTTTCAGTGCCCAAGAATGTGTTTTCTTTTCCAGATGTGCACACTCTCTCTTCTGGGTTGCTGACTTTTAACTTGTTTAATTGTGACTGGTATCAGGTGTTTACTTGTCATTTCCCATATCTGCCTCACTGTAGAGCTCAGAGTAACTCTGTTAAAGCTGATGGAGTTGCTTCAGAGCTACAGTGCTACAGTGAACAAAATCTAACCTGTCCTTCAATTTAAACAACAACTGCATAAATGAACTGTCCTCACTTCTGCTCATGGTCTTCCAAGGAAGCCTGAATCGGTGATGTTTAAAGACACTTATGTCTGCTTCCACTTCCACTTTATATATGGACTCTTGATATAAATACAAATACTGATATGTTTCTGGCCTGCCCACTCCCTCCTTCACTTTCTCCTCCTGGAAGATTAAGATTCATCAAAAGCAGCCAAGCTCTTCGTTCCTGTCTGGTTTTCCAAGCTTATCCTAAGTCTTGATTTTTTTCCCCATTTTGCTGTCAGTTTACTGCACCTCTACAGCCATGTTGGCTTATAGTAGTCATTTAGGAAAAAGAAATAATTATTGTGGGTTTTTTGCCAAGTCATAACAGAAATGGAAGAGGGGCAGCGTGATTCTCTGTTTTGCTGTGTAATGGGATGGTGACCACATGAACTGCCTTGGTCTACTATTGCTACTCCTGGTTGCTCCTTCTAAATACTTCTGCCAGAGTTTTATTCGGGTTAAGACTGATTCATTCTGCTTGGTCAATATTCATCCGTCTCTTGTCCAAGCTTGTCTGTCAGTGGGATGATTTAAATAGCCTGCCTGGGTTGTGAATCCCAAATGGGGTTCAAAACAGGAGGGGAGGGCTGAGATGCCTGGCACAGTCAAATGGTGATGTTTGTGTCTACATTTGGCAGCAGAGCTTCGTGTTTTGTGGTTCTTTTTATTTGCTCTTGGGAAGGGTGCAGGAGTAGTGTCATGCAATGCTTTGAGTGCACGGAGTGATGGATAGACCTGACCTGAGGGGGCTGGTGCTGCAGCAAGAGCTGCTGCATGGATCTGATCGTGGGGGTTGCTGAAATGAAATAAAACACAAATGTTGTTTGTTTTTGACAGCTTTTTGCAATCTTTGCATTTGCAACATGCGGTGGGTACTCTGGAGAGCTGCGCCTCAGTGTGGACTGTGCAAACAAGTCAGAGAGTGACCTCAACATTGACATAGCCTTTGCCTACCCCTTCAGGTAACCCGGCTTGCTTCGTGGTGGTTCGCTTGCAGGCAGGCATTCAGGGATGATGTGAAGCTCGTTTTCAGTGGGGTTTCCCATCATTTATAGCAGGTTTTGATAAAACACTAAATCTGGGGCTCCAAGGTATTCCTCACAACACTGTTTAATGCTCCAGGTGTGCATGAGGGATGGATTTGGCTAGACCTGATGTGGATGGGGCTACAGGAATCCCTGGGGAATGGGAGCTTAGTGAAGGAGAAGAGAGCAGTTGTGAGCATACAGAGCTGTATAAAGGCCAGGACAGCCCAGGGAATGGAAAAACAGAAACAAGGAAAAGGAACAAAACCACATTGGCCCAAGAGTAAAATGTGGATAATGTACATATTAACTGTAGTGTACCTATTAACTAAGCTGGAAATGTGGGAGGATCCCCAGTGTTTGGAGGAGCAAGGATCTGGAAGAGCTACTCCATGGGGAAGGGGAAGCAAAACTCAAAGCAAGTTTGAATCATAATGTTGAAATGCTTTTGAAAACACCACTAATTGCCTCTCTGCATCTCTTGGTGCCTGAATGCTTTAAACCTTGGAACCTAATGAATTAGGAAAACAGTTTTTCTTGTTTAAGTATGTCTGAAAGCTGTAATGAGGTTAAATATACATATAAATACATATATTTATATTTAAAATGTTCATGCTATTTAGGATCCAGCTTCAAAAGAACATCCAGTGTCTTCTGGTTTTAAAGATGTCAAGTCCACTCTAGAAACCTTTCACTTCTGTAGAAGTGATTTCTTTGAGGAATTGAGATGATAAAGAAAATGCATAATCCAATCTCAAGTCTAGTGCACCATGACTCAAATTATTTTGCTTCCTTGTGAGATCACATCCTGCTTTGTCTATGATTGCTATGCACAGACCAGATGTAATAGCATCCAATTCTTTTAACATGTGCTAAAATGCAGCAATTTCCAAACAGAGAAAACTGAACTTGATGCCTTTATTTTATTTATTACTCCAAAGAGGCACATTTCCTGGTATTACAAATGTTTATTTTTTGCCTTGAACTTGTCTGCATTTTCTTTCATTTCTGCTTAGTATGCATGAGATAGATTCTGAAAATTGAGTTATATGAATTTGTAATTTGATTCACTTCCAAATAGGTCATTTCTCCAGCATTCGTTACAGATTACACCCTACAGTAAAGGGCTTTTAGTTTGCATGATTATGAAATAGTACTTTATGTAAAATGTTAATAAAATGGAGAGGAGAAGCCAGAAAGTATTTCCTGGTGGTTTACAAGGCACAATGACTATTGCTTCTAGAAGGAAGTGACTGGGTCTGCAGTTTCCCACAGTTCTGCTTATTAGAAAACTGGAAATAATTGCTGGGTAATTGTGTTATTCCAGCATGTTGGAAAGATGATTCAAAATAGGGTTTATTTGCAGAAGGGATCCAACTGAGGCTGTAGCTGGTCCTTGAACATTGTGGCTCCCAGCTGTGGCTGAATGTACTCAGCATGCACAGAGTGTACGACATCTACAGTAGGATGGCTGGCCACATAGTACAGATATACCTGTAATTTGCAGGTGAGAAGGGAGATGACACTTAGCCAGCTGGTGTTTATGGAGTTTATTTGCCAAGAATTTAATCATAGAATCATAGGATAGTTAGGGTTGGAAAGGACCTTAAGATCTTCCAGTTCCAACCCCCTGTCACAGGTAGGAACACCTCGCACTAAATCATGTCACCCAAGACTCCATCCAACCCAGCCTTGAACACTGCCAGGGATGGAGCATTCACAACTCCCTTGGGAGAAGCACGAAGATACTCAGTTCTTGTGCAATTTGGAACTTCCATGCAAACTTCAGGCACCCTCAAGAAGTGCCCAAAGATGTACAGACTGTGTGGGGTAGCAGATGTGTGCCTGGAAAATCTGGCCCAGTGCTACGTGTGGAACTTGGTGTTATTTTACTGTTTTGTCTAAATATTCTTGTGACTTCCTCATGAACTTGCTCTTTCTGCTTTTCTCCAGTGCTGCTTCAACAGAATGGGGAAGGGATGCTCTAAAACCAGAAGTGAGATTAGTTGGGAAAGGTAATGTCTCTTAGAGCAGTTGCTACCCCTGAAAAAAAGCAGGCACATTATAAATTCAGGGTCCTTCATCAGATGTGATCCTGAAGCTCATTTGCCTGCAAGGGCATGTAGGCTTTGTAGGGAGGATGAATTTCCCACCAGTTGTCTTGCATCCAGGTCTGAATAAATCCGTATTCACGTGGCGTTTTCCTTTCAAATGCCTTCGGTGTTCTGATTTTTGGCTGACAGCTAGGGGAGGTGTAGGTGGAAGGAGAGATACTGCTGAGCATCTGACACGGCGGTGCTGTTGTGGCTGTCAGTAATGACACTGAAGCAGCCGAGTACCTGGGCTGCTTTGAGCTGTGCCTTCCAGCATGACTTGAAACAAAGAAAGCCATGCAGCCGTGCTACCAGCTGCTTTCATTCCCATTGCTGTGAGTCTGAGGTTATGTTTTCTTCTCCTAGAAGCTGAACTGCTAGACCTTGGCTACTTGATGACAAGTGTCAAGAGCTTTAAGCAAGTAAACAAAATCGTAAGGCTCAACAGGACAGCTTGGCAAAGCAAGAGGGCTTGGATTCTTTGGGAATGAGATTGAAGGAGCCTGCAAATGTTCCTATTAGGGCAACATAGGAACAGCGAGGGAGTTTTCCAGACTGAAAAGGGGAAGGTCATACTTTTGGCCATGTGCTTCTGGGTCACATCACTTTTGATGGGGTCTGGGGATGTGTGATTAAAACATACCAGTTGCCAACCTGACTTCAAATCGGTGATTCATGTAGCTTCAGCCCAGCTCTGAATGTACTGAAGCACTGCATTCCACAGCAGGTAGCTCCAGGTGCTTCTGCAAACCAAGGAGCATCTCCATATTGCCTTACTGAGTTTCTCAGCCCCGATCTACAAGCTGCAAAAGTCTCCAGCAAACAATATAAATGAATTCAAGAGAAATTATGAGTTCCACCAGATAGGGAGTTTTGAAGGGTACAGTTAAAAAAATCAAGACAAATATGATAAAATTATAGTTGGCTCATGCATTACCTTACTGCTGTTGTAACTGTGGCAGCAGGAACTTGTGAAGCACCAAAAAACCCCTAAAAGAAACCCCCTATACAGGATAGTTGCATCTTACTTCTGCCAGAATCCAATCCTTTTCCCAGTTTAATTCTGCTTCTCTGATATCACTGCTGAGTAACTGAACCTAAATCTGGCTCCACCATCTCTCCTGGAATATGAGGTGAGGTGGACACCTTTCCATTTTTAACTACACTGATTCATTTAAGCTTCCTGCAACCCACATCCATGACCCAATATTCAACCTGTAATATGCAAAGAAACCTGTAGTCCAAACCCTACACCCTCCAGCTGTGTCTCCTGGAGCTCTGCCACGCTTTTCTGCATATTCTGGCATGACTCTTCCATGCCCCAGCTGATATTCATAAGGCTGCTTCAAATAATCACCTGATGTTTTCTGTCATTATTGCCTGATTCTAGTTTTGTGGCAAAGGATTTCTTCACCTCTTCATGCTTTAAAACATAAACCAGCTTTTTTTCTGGGTACCTGTACACATATTTCAAAAGTTCTATAAGTTTGTCCATCTATGACTATGGACCAAACTTCTTTGGTTGCACACTAGTAGTTTTTCTCAGCAGTAGGATCTGTGCCTGGTATATTACTTATTGCAATTTTGGCACACATTAGGATATTCATCAGCTTGACCCTCACCCCAGTAATGATTCTTTGAGTGGAGAAAAAACCGATCAGCATCTTGGAATTGTTTTTCTTGCAGTCCATCACCCTTTCAGATTGGATCTGTCACTCATCCAAGAGCCTTGAAGCAATATTTTTTCTGTAGTAAGGGTTCTGGTGAAGGTCCTACTTGTTTATTTTTAATTATTTCTTCTGATGCCAGCAACGTTTTTATCATGTACTTTGCTATTCATAGATTTTACTTTCATAGTAAGTAGTAACTTTGAGTTGTACACCTACTGTGCACTGCAACAGGGAAAAGCATTTCAGTACAGTCCTGTGAGTGTGCCGTCTCTTAAGTGTGAAGGCAGATCTTGAGCTAAAATCTCTTTGCCTTTAGCTTTTGGAGGTGCTTTAGCCCAACCTACATACACAGGGTATTCGCAAGTGGAATGGAAACTCATTTGGAATTCATATATTGCCTTTCCTTGGGGCATTCATCCTGCAAGCTGCTTGGAAAATATTGGCCCAGAGGATTACATGATTAAATTTTAAATACAGTCTCACCTAAACCAATGGTTAAGGTAAGTATGTGCATAGGTGTTAGGAGAATTGAGCCTACTGGAGAATAAGAGTCTGTTAGGGGAATAGGTACAGAATGGGGTTGCTTTGTGCTGCTAACATGAGAGCCTATTGCAAGAATAGGTCTGTGCACATCTCTGTATCACAACAGTGAGCAAAAGAAAGGTTGTTTTCCATTTCATTTTAAATTACCTATTAGTATCTTTCCAGTGTGTTAGTAAAACTGTCTCTTGAAGTAATCCTTGCTTTGGAAGGAAAAGGAAATTGTATTTCATGGGAGCTTTTCATTTACCCTCTAAGCATCTCATTTGGATAAAGACATTCCCATTGAGCACCCTTTAAAGTGTACGCCTCATCTGCATGCAGTGGGTTCCATTTGAAATATGACAGCCAGATCTAAATTGCCTACTTAGAAGCTGCAGATGATACTTAAGGAGTAAGCTAACTCTTTCTGATTTGCAGCTAACTTTCTTTGGAAAAAGCCTCTGATAACATTAGCACATTTCTGTGTCAGAGTGTGCTAGCCGTTTTTTATTATTATTATCCATTTGCAGTAAATCTTGCTTTAGAATTCAGTGAAAAACCATCTTGGCCAAAAGATTATAAATATCTGTTATAGCTGGGAGACCAGGAGCTGCTGATTAATAAGTCTTCAAACAAAGTAGTTGCTTGCAGTGCTGCCTTTCAGGCAACTGTGGCAGGCTCTCCTCACAGCTGCCTTGGGCTGCTGCAGCAGTTGAGGGTGGGAGATAGGAAGGAATGAAGTCATCTAGTCAGTTAAACTACCTAATGTTCGTGTTTTATTTTGCACGTTTATCACACACAAGATGCTCCTTCTGCAAAGGCAAATTGTAGCCTCATAACACTTCTGTGGGTAGACAAAAGCGGAGGTTGCACTACCTCCAGCTGTGCTCCGTGCCAAAATGTAGATGCCCCAGTTCCCAGGTGGATTTGGCAGCTCCTGGGGAGGTGAGAGGCCGTGGTTAAACTCTGCATGACCCATTCCAGCTTAATGGAGGTAGAAATCTCCATCCTGGAAGTCCTTGAATTAAGAAGTCCTTAGATTAAAGCTTGGTGTGTTTTGAAAAGCTGTGCTTTAGGACAAAGAGGAGTTGCAGGGATGCTCGGGTGAAGTTCAGCAGTAAAGACCACAAGCTGCCTGGTTCCTTCCGGCTCTGCAATCAATTGCTCTATGAAAGCTGCATCAATTTAGCCCCTTTTCTTGCTGAACTGTGACCACCTCATCTAACACTACAGATCTGGGGTTACAATCTGGACTGAAAAGGAAAGATGTTCAATAGTACAGCAGTGAAGCTGGAGATTTGCAGCAATACCTCAACTATATAAAATGGCTCTTTAGGATGGGCTGGGTCATGGCTTTAATTAGGTTCTTCCACAACAGTTTCAGACCTGGTTCTCAGCAGTGCTTTTTATACCCAATTTTGGCCTCTGGTTGAATAGATTTGCCTAACAAGGACTTTTAGGTTTTAACTACTGTTAGTAGAAACTGTAAATTATGTGAGTGAGGATCCTAATGTTGTATCCTGCTGAACAAAATTCAGGACATAAATCCTTCAGGATACAAATATCTCTAATTGTGACACCTTCACAAAAGTCCCTTCATATTTAATTGTGACCTAATGATGCAAAACACACTGAAGCATTGAGATGTATTTTTAACTAGGAAATAGAGATGTTGGGGGTTTTTTTAGCTGTGATTTGTACATTCTGGGAATTTCTAGTGCTGTCCAGGAAACTGCAGCTCAATTTTTCCAAAGTATTTTCTTTCCAATGGAAACCCAGTAAAAATATTGTATTCCATAGTGACATGAACACAAGAACTTTGACTTATTTAAAGTATGGCCCCAGTACAATTCTTCCCTGATGGTGAAGATATCAGAGACCTTTGTCTAGTTTTTGTACTGGAACAAATCTGTAAGCAACCTGAATGTGGAGCTCACATAGGCAAGCTGAGCACTCTAATCAATAAGCCAATAAGCTTAGAGCTGTTTGATCTTACATTGTCTCCTGAGCAGAGGAAAAGGTGATCCAGGTCTGCAGAATGAATGTTTCTTCTCAGTTTGAATGAACATAGTTTTTAATAGGAAAGAATATTTCACTTTTTTTGCAGCCAGCTCTGTTTATTATTCGCAAGTTCAAAATTAAACAGTGGAAGTTCAGGTTGGAGGTAAGGAAGAAGCTCTTTACTGTGAGGGTGGTGAGGCACTGGCACAGGTTGTCCAGAGAAGAAGTAAATGCTCCATCCCTGGCAGTGTTCAAGGCCAGGCTGGACAGAGCCTTGGCCGACATGGTCTAGTGTGAGGTGTCCAGGGGTTGGAACTAGATGATCTTAAGGTCTTTTACAACCCAAACCATTCTATGATTCTATGGATGCCATAATTCAGAGCCCTGATAGGATTTTTATTCACTTGTGCATGGCTACAGACTACTGAAGTAATTAAAATCTGCAAATCAGTTCTCTCCAGTATTCATGAGTCTTTAAGCACCATACTAGCTCTGGAAATACTGTCTTTAGACCAGGAGGATAGTAGAATGGGAGAAAATGTCTGTGCTTTTGTACTTGGACAGCCATGGTCTGCAGTAGTGGCTGTCTGTGAGCACAATGTACAATTTAATTCCTGTTATCAGGGAGTTTGATGAAATCATTGCTGGTCTGATTAAAACTGATAAAGTAAGGATGACTGTGGCTTTTCTAGTTTTGAGTGTCTCTTCCTGACCTCAATTACAGTCTTCAAATCCCACTTCGCAGAAATCAAGATTGGTTATTACTGACAGTTTGCACTTTTGTTCAAACTGTGGGTAAATGCAAGTACCCTTTTCCCACCAGTGAGGGACTGGGAGATGATTCCAGGCACTTGACTCCTTGTTCCTGCGTGAGATTTATATAGAACTACCTGCAGTCTGATACAGCCACATCTTTGCCTTCTCTTTGAGTAGCACAATGGATGCATTGTGTTGTATGAAGGAAGAAATATCTACCACCCCCACAACTTGCTAGCTGATCAGAGTGGCTTTGCTTCTGTGCCAACCATTTTGTACACAGCCAGGAAGCCACAGCTGAAGGGTGGCTACATAAGTGGCAAAATCTTTGCTCGTTCATTTGTGTTGCCGGTGTGTTGGGCTGTGTACAATGATGCGCTCCGTGAATTAAGTCGGAGAAGGTCTGGCTGCCAATATGTGTAAAACTGTAAAGTCCCCAGTCCATTGCACAACCAGGGAGAGGCTGATTGCTCCAGTCAGTGGGCTTGTCCCAGGGCAGCAGCTCTGCACACAGAATAACTTTTCCAGATCATAGAATCATGGCATGGTTTGGGTTGGAAGGGACCTCATCCAGTTCCAACCCCCTGCCACAGGCAGGGACACCTTTCACTAGAGCAGGTTGCTCCAGGCCCCCTACAACCTGGCCAGGGATGGGGCAGCCACAGCTTCTCTGGGCACCCTGTGCCAGCGCCTCAGCACCCTCACAGGGAAGAGCTTCTGCCTAAGATCTCAATCTATCTTCTTTCTATTCAAAGCCAGATGTTGAGGTCTACTCAGTTGCCACTGTCCTCTGTATTCTCAGTTTCTAGTTTGCAGCTTTTAATCCCTTAAAGCTTGAAGCAAACATGTCCTTGAGTGCTGAATTGAGGCCATAGAGGAAGTTTGTCTTTACGGCTTTTCAGACTGGTCAGCTGCTGTCTTCTGTTATGAACATCCATGCACAAACATTGCATGGACACAGGGCTCATGGATGCACAGCTGGCTGGGAAGTAAACGGGGAGAGAAAGTGGTAGCAGCTTTCTGGAGATGATGTCTGCTGCAGAGAAGGGAGTTCTGCTTCTTAAAGCCTCTACAATTTGACAAAGATTTTCTTTTGGCCTCAAAACAATTGGATTCTTGATGAATTTGGATGCTATTGATCCAGATGGGCTTATTTTGTTTCATAGAAACCATATTTTACACTTAACACTGTTCTGGTGACAGAAAAATTTTTCATTCATTAGTTCTCTAGACAGAATTTGTTCTTAAAGTGGAAGTCACTTTTGGGGTTGTTAATATATGCAGCTTTTTCACCATTTGAATTTTTAATATATATTCATGACTAGTCTCTGCGGTATTGGGCGGTGATGGTGTTTTATCTGTGCCTGCCACAAAGGCTTTTGCTAAAAGTCAGGCTTTTTACAACTTCCCTTGCAAATTTCTTTTTGCACATTTTCATGCTGCCAGTACAGAAGCAAATCAAAGCAGAAACCCTTCGGCTTTGCTTTGTTTGGCATTTGGTTCCATACAGCAGACAATGAGGGGACAATCAAACCCATCCTTTGCCTTTTCCCTGCTCTTCTATGTGTGTTCACTGAGTAGCAGCACTGAAGGTTTCCCCAGGACCATAGGAAACTGGATACAGCCTGCTCTCACATATGGCTTCTACATGAATTTATTTGTCAAGAGTTTAATCATATCATAGAATAGTTAGGGTTGGAAAGAACCTTAAGATCATCCAGTTCCAACCCCCTGCCACGGGCAGGGACACCTCGAACCTAAACCATGTCACCCAAGACTCCAATATTTCTTTTTATTCAGTGGACTCTGGAGACAGTGGGCTTCTGACCCTATCCAGCATAACCCCACTATGTGAGGTACCTCTCACTGTCTTGTTTGGATTCCCAGGAGCAATGCTTTATGGGTTTTAAAGAATAAGGTGCCAGTGGTTTGTCCACAGATCCAACAGCAGGTCCACAGCCCTTGTGCTGCTCAGCTTTCAATTTTGCTCACTTCTCCCTGGGAAAAGGATTTAACGTGTGCTTGGAATGTAAATGTTTTGATTGGGAGTTTTATTGGTGTCATGCCGTAAAAATCTACAGAGGACCTAATTTGATTGCTTTAAGTACCTTAGGACAATATATTTGGGGAAATTATAATTAAAATATAAAGGTAAAGTTAAAATACAATATAAAGGAAGAAATAGTTCCTATATCTTCCATAACTGCACTTGCATTTATCTCAGCTGGTCTTGGAGGGAAAATTGCTGCTTTCAGGGTTTATAGACCTAGTTTAATTGTGTGTGAACCCTGCTTCTCACAGGGCAAAGGATTTATACTTTCATGTGGTTCTGGCTGAACATCAGATGATGCTCAAGAATTTAGATTGATTTTACATGGTGTTCATAGCCTGTTTGATTGTGGAAGGCAAGGTAGATAGGAGGTGGCACGAATGTTGTGAACCAATGCGAGCAGCAGCAGAGCGCGTTGGGGTGCAGGAAAGAACGGCTCAGCAGTCCCACATCTCTCCATCCAAGAGCACTACCCAGGGATTTGACACATCCACTTCTCAGAAATAGTCTTATTAGATTCAATGGCTGTGGTTTAGGCCTTTGTTTTGTGCTTTCTGCTGCTTATGTTTTATCTCTAGGTTTTTTGATTTTTTGTAGATCTTTCTTTAAATGGAAACTTTTGTTCTGTTCTAACACGGGTTTGTTAATCAGGAAGCTGATTCCTGTGCCTGTCCAGATGAGAGGGCAGCAGGAGGAACATAAGAGCTATGGGTTGAATCAGGATCTCATGGTGAGACCAGCTAATATTGGACAGTTGTGTATGCAGCAATGCTTGTGGTGTTTCCAGGATACATAATTTGTGTTGTTCCATTGACATGATGACTTGTTGTAAGATAATCCAAGGTTACCTTCCTCCAGAGGTAGCAGCTAAACTTCCCAGTGACTAGGAAGTGGTTCACTCCAAGAAAATAGCTCAGTGAAGGGAAATCAGAGCAATGCCGCTAATCTGTATCAAAAAGAATGCCAGTTCCCAATTTGAGAGGTTATTTGGGTTTGTGAAGACCAGTGGAGCATGCCTTTGAGCACTGTGTTCTGCTTGCACAGCAAGGAAAAGCATGTGTTTCTGAGAAGAGCTGTGAAAATATCTCAGGAGATAAATCTGGGTCTGGATGTAGGCTTGGAAGTGGGGTAGGGATCACCCACTCAGCTTTCTGAGCACTCCCGGCGGCGCGTGTTCTATAACGAGCCGATGTATTTCTTTTTTGGTGCTACGATGGAGTACTAGGGTTTGCACTACTGCTACGTGCACAGCCTGGGGAAGTTCATTGCTATGGCTGGCACGCATCCGGAACGGTTCTTCCTCCAGGAGTGCAATGAAGCTGTTGCGCGGGCTGTTTCCCAAAACCTTTGTGAACCCAGTCCTTGGGAGCGGGTCCTGCAAGAGGGATGCCAAGCTGCAGATGTGGCGATGATGCCCTCTCCACTGCTGTGGTTGTCCCTATTCCAATGTCTTTAGACCACATCCTCAGAAGAGTTTTGTAGCTTTCTGGAGACCTGAGCACCTTCTAGGGTCTCTGATTTCCTGTGTTAAGAGACGTGAGATGGAGCAGAGGATGTGCCTGTTGCTCCAGGCTGCCTGTGCTGGGGGAATTACCACCTCTCCCAGCACAACACACACAATGTGGGGCGTTGAGACAGCAACTGTGGCTGACAGCTTGTCCTATTAAAAACAGCACTGGAGGGAAATAGTATTGGCCAAATGTTTACACAACAGCTATGTGTGAGTGAGGGCTGGGAACCTGGCAAGTTAGAAATTGAAAATATGGGAGGGGAAATGTTTATGGGGAGGGGGAGAATATTTTCAGTTATGTTGACTGGACATAAACCAGAAGAGAATATAGGTTATTAGAGCTTTCCCGATAAGCTTCCCTGCAGTGCCTTCTGGGTGTTTTAGTGGTGCTGCTCTGAACACACTTGTGGATAGGTATAAGCCACTGAAGGCAGCTGTGACCAAGGGGAGATCTTTAGGATGCACAAAAGTCCAGGACAGGAGTTAAGAATAAATCTTTTCAAGATGAAGTATGTATTTGTGTGAATCTACTGGTTGTGTTGAATACTTCCAGAGAGATATGGGCTTTGGGATGTTTTTTGGAAGAAACTAAGAGGTTTCATTAAGAGAACAGAGGTTCAGCATTAAATACTTTCAAATATTTTTGATCAGCAAACTGTATTCTTTCTTCCTTTAGAAAGCAATGGAACAAAAGAGCAAGGTTAGATTGCTGAGTCAGCTGAATAATGTTAGTTTTGCTTCCTATCTCCAGAGAAAAATGAATTGATGTTGTAAGGGTAGGGATTAAGTGGAACTAACATGCTGCTGCTCTGAAAGGGGAGGAGATTCGGGAGAGGAGAGTTCTGAAGGCACCTTTGGATGCTGGGCAGTCTCAAGGAGTGTTGCTTCTGGGGGCTGGTAAAGTGAGGTATGGAAAATTGCTGGGATGTTTGGGGAATAGTGATAAGCATCTCCCAGTTTCAAATGGCTGTGGCATATGCAGACAGCACTGGGATGTGCATCGTGGCAGATGGGCAGTGGGAAAGGTGGGGGATGGGAATGCTGGAATACATGGTAATTTGTTCATCTTGGGAAAAGAGCTGTTAGAGAGCAGGCATGGGATGAGAAACAGCCTTGTCACTGTTAGCAAACGAGTAGACAACTCTTGTTTTGCCAGAGTATTATAGGTGTAAGAAGGGCCAGGAAACAGCTACCTCTGTGGTACCTGTTGTCCCACTGCTGATCTAAGCCTATCACATCACAATAGCTGTCCAGGGCTCTATTAACATTTCAGCTCTTTGGCTTGGAAGGGTTGGAATCAGCATTAATGACTTCAAGCAGTTCAAATGTGGTATTAACAGGCTGGCTGCCTCAAAAAGAGACTAATTTCAACAGCTGTAGTGTGCGTGTGTGCAAAGATTCTGATCTTATGGGAATTGGTGGATAATGGTTTATAATTGTCAATAAAATATGGACTTGAGGGCAACTGCTTAGCAGTGGCTCCCTCTGCAAGAGTTTGTCATGTGTGTGAGAGCTTGTAGTGTAGCTTCATTGCTGCGGGGTTCAGATATAGCACTGGACATGTGGGGATGTCCATCACAGGGGGAAATGTTCTTTGCAGTGAGGAGCACTGTGTGATGTTGCTTCCTGCTTGAGAACAGGCTTTGAAGAGTGTTGGGAGAGCCAATGGACCTCAATTCCTTTAAAGAAAAGACCTTTCCTCCTTGGGCAGATTCCTACATCCACCTGCATATTAAAGGTTACTTTTAAAGTATTTTTCTTAACACAGGTAATATCTCTACAGAAGTCTTATGGGAACGCGCTCTGCTGTGAGAGGAAAGGCTCCCATTTATTAGTCTTCTTCCACTAAACCTATGAAAAAATACACATTTGGCAGGTTGAGAAGGGGCATTTGCCCAGGGACTGGCTGACTGGAAGCAGCAATGTGTCAGCACATCAGCATAGTCCTCTGAAACAAGGGAGTCGCAGTATTTCCAGGGCTAACTAAAAGAAATGCCTTTACTTTTTATCCCAGAGAAAGGAAGGCAAAACCCCTGTCATGTTCTTATGCCTAGATGGAACACTTGACCTGCTCTAAGGGGCCTTGTTCATCTCAGCATTTTACTACTGCATTTTGAAATTTTTTCTCTTATTTTGGAGATTTGGATCAACATTTCACAACAAATTCCTTCTCAAGAACTACCTGCACTAACCAATTTCCAGTAGTGTATTTCTCTCATTGCTTTACAGACAATAAATACAATTGACAGTTTGACTACCAGAAACAAGCGAGGGGGAGATAAAGCCCAAGGAAAGGATAATGGATCTCTGGGTTTTTGCAAGCACATGTGTGGGTGATGTAGATTTTGTTCAAGCACGTTGTAGACGGGTTAGGGGGTGGAATACAAGATGCTATTTTCAGAAAATAGGACAACCTGCCAAAACAGCCTTTTTTTTTTTTTTCACTTGTTCTTCACCACATCCTAGTAAAGGAATGGGGAAATTGTAACCCCCATTGAGAGTTTTTGGAGGCAGAGCTTTATCTGTTATTTATTAATCCAGGCACTGATCAAAGCCCAGGAGAGGAAATCTGTGCCGGTTCATCAATAATACTTGAGCGCATACTTGGCATTAATTACATGTTCTGTTGGTTTCAAGTCTAATCCCTGTGTGCGCTGCTGAAGGGGGAGGTTTTGTGAGTCAGAGAAGATTAGATCACTTGGGTGCATGCTCTTCTGTGTCTGCTGGCAGAGTGGGACCTGGGAAGAGACTGGTCTTTGGGGTGGTTGGCTCTGACCATCTTTGTGGTCAAAGATTATGGGGTGGACTAAGCTACCTGGAAAAGAAACAGGGGCTATAATTAGAAGCAAATTGTGGCGTGAATACTGTGCTAAAGTAGTTCAGAAAGGAAAGGCAACTTCCCATTTACACAGTGAGAGCAGAGCTTCTGCTCCCCCGCTCCCGTGTAACAGCTGTAGCTTTGTTCAGTGTGTCTGGCTGGATGTATTGTTTTCAGAGCGAGGGTAATTAGTGTCTGAAAATGTAACTGCTCTTTGCTATTGTGGAACAATGTGAAAATGCTTTTTTTCCCAGTGTAAAACATTCCTGCCCTCTTTTGATCTTGTCAAGTTAGACAATACCTCTGTCTTGTCATCATATTTCCCACGGCAACAGAAAGTTTGCCAAATGGTAGGAGAAACCTCAGAAGCCCTTAATTACTGTGACTTCATCAGTGAAACTTGACTGCCTTTGGACTTGCTGCAGATTCGAGTGTATTTGAAGGGATTCAGACCTGGATGGCTTGACAATGATGGCTGCTGCTGGCAAACAGACGCAGTGGGTGAAGGGGACAGTGTCGGTAGCGATGAGCAGCAAGGACAACCTCAGTGCTGCTCTGCTGAGGGGTGCAAGTCACATTCAGGAGTTACCAACTTTATTTCTGAATTAATAATGATATTAAGGCAAAAAGCACCTTCCAGCTTGTTTTTTGGAGGAACTTGGATGAGGGAAAGGGAAATGTTTTTAACTACTTTTTCCCCCTCATTAGGTAGACTTATCACTGGAGTGTTCCTTACTTGCATTGTCCATCAGTCACTGAAAATCACTTCTGCTCATGCAGCCCAGCAGTCTTGTTCAGGTGTCAACCAAGTGCAAAGCGTCACTCTTGGGGCTTAAGAAC
>JANHGB010053347.1:0-13014 GCA_026283785.1 Coracopsis vasa
ACTGGTAGCAGAAGAGGAGAAGCAGCAGCTTTTTGACCTGGCTCCTTTTTTCTGGGAGCAGAGTCCAGACATTCCTTTCTGCACACTGTGCAGCTGAGTGCCCGGGAGCGGACCCGGGAGAAGTTGCATTCCAACGGCCTTTTAGTGGGGAAACAAAGGAGCTACAGTAACCCTTTCCAACCCAAACCATTCTATGATTCTATGAACATTACAAATTATCTTAGAGCTTTTTTGTCACATGGTAGCTAAAGAACAGTTCATATTTCCTTCTTCACCTACAATCCTCAAATTAAAAAAATCAACCAGAAACAAAAAGAAATAGAAGAGAAACCGATTCTTTGTTTCAGCAAAAAGCTTCACAATAAGAACAGTTTCACATTTATAAGCATATATGCAACAGTTGTGAAATACATTTATAATCAGCTAGAAACAAATAAAATTAGCTAGAAACATATTCCTATCAGCTAAAGGTACAGGTCCTCACTTGAAGACAGGCACCATACAACCTTCCACTGACACCATATAACCTTCCACCGCAGTTTTGTAACTGAAGTGTGGTGACAACTTTCAGTAAGTGCTGTAGGTGCAGTAAGTGTCCAGACGCCCAAGCTGTATATACTGTTGGACCCATCAAATTAACCTTTGTACAAAAGGCTTCATAAACCTAAGCTCAAAGAATAAAGAAATATCCAGCTACAATTCTGTACTAGCTTTTTAAAGGCTCCACCTTTCCCACTGGAGGATGGACAGCCTACTTTGGTTTTGACAGAATGATTTCAGACACTAATACATTTCTAAAGAAGGGTAAAGGGGCTAATTTTAATCCTCTCAGTAGGACACTTACGATAACCTCTAGTCAACAGTTTCAGGGAAAAAAACCAAACCAACATTCACATACTGTAAATCACTCACAGAACTCACTCGTTAAAAAACATTTTTAATGGCAAGCAAGGTTTTCAAATTACAACAAGCTCTGCAATGCTGTTACAAGTTATTCAATCTGTGCTCTCCAGAACAAGTCTATTTTTAAGGCAGAAGAGAGACATTTCTTCCAAATGCATAAACCTGGAAGTTTTGTACAGTTCATGGGTATCATTTTTACAGCCTTCACAAAGCTATTTCTCACAGACTTTTAAAAAGATACTGTTTTCACACTATGGCCAGAAAGAAAATAAATCAGTCTTTCAATCAGACTGTGCACTGATCTCAGAAAAGAGACAACATTATGCTTTTCATGACCATGTGAACTTGCCTTATCAGCAAGCACACAGTCTATTTTGGCAGACTGTTTCTTGCGGCTCCCAGTAGGAACAGCCCACCTGTCTCCAGAGTATGAAGCACGTCCATTCCCTTTGCCCTTCTTCAGAAAAATCACTCATGTCTATGGGCCTACATTCTTCCGAAAAGTCTCTTCTCTCCCAGCCACAACCAGCTAGTTGTTATTTTATTGTAAAAACATCTACTGCTTTTCCTCTTTACAGCTTATGTAAAAGTGCAACCTTCCAATTGCCTGGTTTTGCAACAAGAATGGATTAGTGGATTGCTGTAGGATGCAAGACACTGATAAGAGTCCTACCTTGTTCACTAGGTTCTGACTGAGACTTTCTGACAGTAAGGTCCAGAGGTGAGTCTTGGTCAGCCATGAGAAGTTTGCTGAGCACAGGGTTCTGAGCAGTTGCAGCCGTGGGAGAGGAGGCGACCAGAGATGCTTTCAGCAGGCTTTGGTTCTTTGTGCTATTGGGCTGGCTGGAGTCCTGAGTAGAGCTAGTTTTTGAGGTATATTCAGCAGCAAACTGTCGGATCATTCGCTGCATGATCTCACGGGCCACTAGGGGAATATTGGGGTCAGAGACCCTAGGACTGTCTGTAAATATTAGAGATTTTTTTAAGGAAGCACTTTAAAGTAAAACAGCTTTTATATTAAATCATTGCTTACTTAAAAAAAGTAGTAATAATCTAAGGGGAGAGAAAAAACGAAAGCCACAGATAAAATAGTTTTTGTAGAAAATGTACTTTTAGTCTTAGAGTACCTGAACAAAAACTATTGCTAATTCTGGTATAACCTTTCCAAAATAAGAAATATGCAACCTTATCTTTTGTTTTCAAACATAGATATATTTGATCAGACCTTTAAGAGGTGTGGAAATGGAGAGTTAGACTTATGAAAGTAAGTACCAAGTAATGAAGCTCATTCAACAAAAAAATTGAACAGGTTATTCAGAGGAAGAATTCAATAACTTACCTGCAGCTACAGAAGGGGAGAAAGAAGAATAAAGTTGCAGCAGTCCCCTACAAGTCTACTAAGAAATCAAGCCCTATAGTTCTGATTCTTCAAAATAACTCACATCAAGATCAAATGTTCAAGTGTTTCCATCCCATTCTATCTATTCCTTTTCACATTTCAGTCACTATAATCAATGCAACATCAGGGATTACTCAAAGAGCTTTCACATACACGAAAACCCTAGGATATGTCAAATGAAAAATAACTCTGTTTCTAGGAGAGCTGCTAAATCTATTAGAAATGTGAAATGGAACAGGCAGACATTCCAATTTATTTATATGAAATAGTGTATAAGTACAAAAGCGTTTGGGGATGTGGGGAAAAAAAAACAACCAACCAACCCCCAAATTCACCACCACAACAAAACCAAAAAACATAACCACACAACTCCAGCAACGGCTCAAAAGGTTTGATTTTCTGTTTCTGAAGAAACATTCAGAGAAAATTGTGCAGTAGAAGACCAAGCAAATCCCTAAAAGCAGCTCTCAAAATGGAACAACAGAGAAGTGTTTATTTCCTCTTTAAAAAAAATTGTCCAAGTTAAAAGGTAATTTATTGAGACTGAACTATTAGAAGCACGAGCAAAATCTTCTGTGGAATATTTAGTGTTAGATTTGACTTCTGCTGCCATTTCTGACAAAAGTGCATCATCCCAACAATCCAGCTTTAGTGTATCTGTAGAGGATGACTGACATTGAGTTTGAACATGGAGCTGTCCACAAACCAGAGAGAAGCAGTAAGCAGCAGCCTCTGTGTTTCTTGATGAAAAACCATGCTGAGCTTTAAATACTTATCAAGCCCAAATTCCTTCCTGTTAAGCACAGCTTTCTAAAACTAAGACCTTTTACAGTCACCATGTATATTCTTATGAGGGTATAAGAGCTGTAAACTTTCAAGATGTTCATGTAAATTCATAATCATTTTCTTGTAAAATCTACAGGGTGTTTTACTGTTGCTAAGGATGAGACACTGGAGTTTTAAGCAGCTACCAAGAGATGAGCCAAACTTGAATTTTGGTACAATCATATTCTCATTTTCTTACTAAGCAGCCCACAGGGACCCTGGAGAAGCATGAAGGGGTTTTTTTGCTATGGTGATATTTTCTAGCCTCTCTACTATAACCTGCTGAAGGACATATGAAAGGCTCTAAGAAAGCGCACAAGGGCACAAACTGGTGGCATGATCACACTGATACCAACTATTCAACATGTGCTTGTAGTATATACAAGTGGGGCTGGCAGGAACACAGAGCTCTGAGGCACCTATGTTTTCTGAAGAAGAATCATGCCCTCACTGTGCACCCGCGTCCGCATATACAATTCAGTAATGCTTACAGTTAAACATACTTCCAAATTCAGGAAGAAAATATTGCATATGCCTACAGCCATGCATCTTGATAATCTGCAACTTTGAAGAATAAGCACAGGATCACTACTGAGAGCTTTCCAGTGCTGCTCAAGATAAACTCACTAATTCAGGACACAGAACTCAATTTTTAAGCAGAAGAGCAGTTACCTAGCACATTAAAGGCTCCTTGCTTAATAAAAAGCCTGAACACTAAGGATTAAAGCTGTTCAAAAGCAAGTGGAAAACATTTGCTGATGCCTCTGCAGCATCACTTGAAATCAGCAGATGTTTATTTTGACTCCATGTGTCTCATTATTTTGTTGTTTGCTTTTTATTTTAATAAACTAAAATTAACTAAACCATAGAAACTCTCAGGGAAGAACAATACAGCAAATATTTATCAGCTATAAATAATCTAAAGCAGTACCTCTGAGCTATAAAAATCTTAATAGCTTGTGTATTTTATCTACACTGCAATCTTCATTAAACCATCAAAAGCAGGTCCTATCCTGCCACAAGGTAAAGGTAACAGACAACTAGGTATGTACAGACAACTGGGAAGTATGAATATTTGAAAGATGCATCACAGAGTGGGCACAAAGCAGAGAGGAAGTATGTAAGATTAACAGACCTGCTCAGAAAGTTTGCTGATCTTGCTAATTGCCTATGTATTTCAGTACAAGAGTGCATGTCCTTGACGTGCAACAGGCATCTGTTCACAGAACATCTGCATCTTCTCTGATCTGCCTGGGCTACAAAATACCAGTGTCAAATGTTACTGGCAGTCGGGGTGGAAAGAACAAACAAAAAAGGAAAGAACTAATGACTGGCATGATGCCAGGAGAGCCCAGCATCTCTGAGCAACACAGGAGTGTCAGAGTTCTGCTATTCTTTGCGTCCTCTTTGGTATGACAGTGCCTGGGGATCTTATGGCATTGGCATGAGTTAGAATAACCTTTCAGACAATCTAAATACAGCTAAGCTTGACAATGATGCATATTAAGGATTCAAATATGACTTCCTGCCAGGCTGCTTCCCCTCCCTTATTACTCTTGCACCAAGCACAGATTTGCCAGAGGAAGGAAAGCAAGAGTATATTAAAAAAATTCATAAAGACTCTTAGACATCTGAAGCCATTTCATTATGTTCATTGTGTGCATCTGACCAAGGACAGAGCATTAAACCCCTCATTAGCACACCGCAGTATCCGCCAATGGTCTTCCAAGGTTCAGGAAAGTATGCATTTCTAATAAGACACACACGCAGGTCATAGAGAAAAATTTAAGCTCAATGTTAAAGGGATCACATCTTTAATAAACCATTTGGAAGTGATGGAAGTGCATTATTTTTCTTGTAAGAAAAGTAAAATGGAAAAAAGTATATTTTCCTCTAGATTTTTTGTTTACTTAAATCCCTTCTGGATTTAAAAAGAGAAATGGGATAAATTTAAAAGTAAAAGGAAACATTAACCTTAGAAGAAAGAAGAAAAAAAGAGCCAAACAACAAAACCCACACTCTGAGAAGGAAGACTTGCAATAAAAGCATTATCTGAATTATCAGTAGTAATGCAATAATTATCCTTCCTACCATCCTACATGCTTCTATACTTTATGTAATACATCATAATGTATAGTTTGTATTTCTTCATTTGAGTCCTAAAAGAAAGGCTAAGATACTGTTATCTACTTAAAACACCTTTAAATATTTTGGTCCCTGGGAGGAAGGGCTGAGGACTGGCTACAGCAATTTCTAATTTGTTAAACTGAAGCCTTGCGTTGTCCCCCAGAAGACAGGTTGGAATTACTGATTTGGCAGATTTTCTCACACATGGGTTAGACTGATAAGTACAACGTACTTTCATTCAGGATGCATTTGGAAGCAACCTCTGGATTCCCATTTCTCAGATTGGTAGAAAACACTGAAATGAGTTTTGTGCCTTCCTAAGAGCACAGTTTAACTGACATAACTCTCCAGAGGAGATTTACAGGATTGTCTAGCAATGAGCTACTGCTACTGTTCTCAGAAAATTCTACAGCATTGATTTTCCAATTCTTTTGCTGATCACATTTTGAATTCTCCACATATCTACCTTAGCACCATTCCAACATTATTTTGTACTGTTGATTTCTGGGGGTGGGTAATCACTACAGACCATAGTGAGAAGACTGCTGAGCTTTAACAAAAACTGCATTAGTACACACCCCATTAAAGTAAGGTTTTAAAAGTAATTTTTTGCTTAAAATTGCCCACCTACTATCACCATCACTCGCCACTTCTTCCAAACAGCCCACTCACCCAAACATTGGTTTCAGGGGAGCAGTTATACTGGCTAAGAACTGAGTCATTCCTCTGAAAGTACAAAACACCAGTGCTCTCAGGACGAGATTTGGTTTAGGGCTAAGTATGTTATACACTTTTCCTCTCTCCCAAGCCCACACTGTTGTATTGCTACATTATTCGAGAGTCAATGGTTACTTTTGATAAGTATATATTAAGACAACGACTGAAAAATACTGAACATACAATGACAGCTTGAATGTCAGATCTTTGATACCTGCATTGCATGCAAAGAGACCACCAAGAGATACCATTTTCCCCCCCAGTAAAACCAACCTTTTCTGTAAAAGACTGCATTGAGGAACTCTTCCGCTTGCCTTTCAAAACGAATGATTTTTGCTTGCTCTTGTCTAAGCAGAGCTTCTTGTCCAGCTTCCGAGGCTGGCTCATCCAGACTGACTAAGTGTTCCTGCAAAGATATTTAATATTTGTAAGATCTTCCTGACTCCAAAATCAATAAAGTTCCTTAGGCATTAAAAAAATTTACTTAAATTCAAAACTTTGTTATGTACTACACAGAGTTGAATCTACTGAAATCACAACTTAATTTTTGACTGCTCCAGAACATTGTACTTTGTCCTGTTTTCTTGTTGCAAATGCAGCAGAAGCCTGTAAGATTTGATAACATTATGGGAAATAAGAGGCTACTATAAAGAACATGTAGATATTTTACAACACTTGGCTGCGAACCTCTTATCTAGCACTTGTTCTTTAGCTGCTACTACTTTTAGTTCCAAGAAATAACCATTGAAGGCAAAACACAGAAAATTCTCCTCAATCTATGCAGCATTCATGTGAACTAAGCAATAAATAAACAACCAAACTTTAGCAACAAACAGATCCTTTGTGAAAAGGCTCAGCAGTAGCTACTTTTAAGTGAAATAGACTTAAGTTAGCTGCTCACACCACCTGCAGTGAATTAAAATTCATTCTCTTTCTTACAACTGGAAGCAACTGAGTTATCTCAATATTTCAAAACAAGTGTTTTAACGAAGATAATTAAACTGTGTGAGATGCCAGCATAAATTACTCACTTTAAATGTAACTCAAGAAACTAGAAGCCAATGGTTATAAAAATAAGAAATCTAAATCAGATCCCTCCCCCCTCCCCCTGCCCCAACACACTCCCCTTTTCTCATTTCTCTGTTAATGCCTTCCTCCTGCTTAGGAGAACACTCTCTGTTCGGGCCCTCTCCCTCCACTTTCATTTTAAGCTATAAAGTTACCTGTATTTACCTACTGCAGGAATGCACACATAACCACTCTTTGGGTTTAGGGAGTGTTTTGTTTTGTTAACCTTTATGAAGTATCAGTTACCACAATATATCTAGAGTACATCTGGATTTTGGCCTCTAAAAGTTGATTTCAGGTTCATATCCTCATGGGATTAGCAGGGAAGGAAAGAACTGGCAATTCATTTATAATTCACAATAAATTCAAAGAAGTCACTCTTCAGTTTGTGCCGTCTCAACTTTAAGAGGTTTAATGAAGCAAGGTCACATAACCAGCCCATACTAAATTAACAAACATTGCAGTCACATGAACTACGTGCAAAGGGTAATAATACGAAATGCTGTGGACTCTGGCCTTAACAACATGGGCTCTTGCCTTAGATTTGTAATTCAACAACTTCCAAAAGTTCTCTATCACAAGTAAAGGGAGATACTCTCTCAGACAGGGTATAGAGACAAAGCAGTGTTTTTAATAAAAAGATAAGGAACATGCAATGATGGAGACGGCAGGTGAGTAAAACACCACACTTTGCTGTGAAGGTAAGAGTCTGCACAAGTAAATACCTCACAAAGTGACTGACTGCTTTTTTCCATGCCAGAGGGATTCCAGGCTTGCTCCCGTGGTTCACTGGCATTTTATGAACACACTGAAAATGCAGTTGTACTTTTCTGATACTTTAAAAAAAAAAAAAGTGTGAAATATCTGTACAGGATTTCACAAAAATATTTGTGGAGGGTAAGCCCAATAGCTTTGTAAGACTTACACCTCAGTTGAGAATTCATAGAGCACACTTGCATCCCCTTTTTGAAACTGTGTTTCTGTATCTGACAAATCTTACTGCAGGATCTGTCCCAGTTATTGACAGCCATTCTGAGTCAAGCTCCATTATCTTTTAGGCATTATCAGGATAATTGTAAGCTTGTCTTATCAGGTTGTATAAGAAGCAGATGTTTGTGCAAATTAGCTAATAACAGAATTAATCTAGGCATACAGAAGTGTTGGAACGATCACTGGAATATCTAAGCATTTGCAAACTGCTTCAAGTTTAACTTGAAAAGGCATCTCTGCAAACTGATGCACAGAGATTTGGCTAGATAAGCTCCATTAGAGCTAATTGGCATCCTCTGCTAAAGTCCCACAAGCCACTGCAAAAACCTCCTTTAATTCAAAGGACAATGAGAGAATTCAGAATTGAAGGAGACATTACCCTTCAACCTGAGCTGATACTCAGCCCTTTGATAGACTTTAGCTCTGGAAGAAGCCTAAAATAAAAATAACCCTTGGCAAACCCAATGCATTTCAAACCTTCCTAGTACTTTCTGCAACTAAGACAATACACAGTAAGTGCTAGCCTAGCCACTTGGTGGAAACAGAGTTGAATGGCAGCATGTCACACCAGAAGCAAGTGTACTTTACATTAGTCATATAAAGGAAATGCATAAAAGTACAATTTAATCTACCTAGGTTAAAGCTGCATATTTTCTAGAGGAGGAATGAAGAAAAAAGGAACCAGCCAGGAAAAAAAATGTAAGTAGCTTATACTGGTGAATGGCTGAACGAAGGATCATTTGATCTGCATCTGGAAGAAGAAGGGAATAACCAAGGCAATGGCAGCACTTAGCTCTTATGCCTCAGACTAAGGAGCATGCCATTCTTTACATGTATGGGCTTTATTAATGTCCATGCTAAGACATCAAAATGTAAAGAAATACAGTTCTATAGCAATCATTTAACCTTGTGCATAGAAAAAACAATAATCTTCAGCTATTTTGTGGTATCTGCAGCACAGCACTCACTACATGAGGAAAGATTTCTGTTTATTGCAGTTTTTAATAATTTTGCTTGTCAATTGTGTCACAACTATGCCAGAAATCACAGCTAGCTCACTCCTCAAAGGAAGCTTCAAGTTTCCACACTAAATATTTGATTGTGACCGCTATTCAAAATCAGCTTCCAAAAGTGTGGCTTCTGTTTGTTCTGGATCAGTGTGGTTTGTTGGCTGGTCTCGTTTGGGGGTTTTGCTTTGGTTTTGTTTGTTGCGGGGTTTTGGTGATTTTTGGGCACTTTGATTTTTTATGGGTGTTGGTTTTTTGGTTTGTTTTGTGTTTTTTTTTTTTTTTTAACGTTTTCCACCATTTCTTCCCAATAACCATTATATAGATCCACTATCTTCAGGCTTATCCTCCCACTCCACAGTCCTGGATCACACTGAAGTTTTCAGTACCAGCATGAAGGAAGTAGAAAAAAGAAGAACGAGTTTTAGATTGCAACTAATCACAATGCTAAGACCCTGGAAAAAAACCCAACCAGTTACTGTTACATAATATTTATAGCACATGACTCACTTTATTCTCTTTGCCCATCTCTTCAGATGGGAACCATGCCCCACAGCATCCCTACAATCCCATCAGTGAACATACAGTATCACAGTACTGAAGAATATAGTTTCAGGAAAAGATACTTGGGAGTGTATTGCACATGCTCCCAAAGGTCTAAAGCCTTCTGCACATTAAGATATACAGCATTACTATACAATTAAGTCAAAGAGCCTTAGAAATACAGAGCTCGGGTTTTCAAAATGCAAGGTCAATGTATGACCTTGACAGACCACCTAATCCTGGACAGCCTGGCTTTGTCAGCACTAGTGCTGGATCTTCACTGAGACCCTCCTTGTAGGAAACGTTGAGACAGCAATTCTAAATGCTAAACTGCTGGCATGAAGAGAAAGGTATGATGCAGGCTGTTTTTATATAGATATGGCAACAGTAGCTTCATGTTTAAGCCACAGGCTGCACGCAGATGGAGCAGGAATCACCCATAAGCTAGAATACTGTGAAGTAATTCTTACCCATCTTCATGGAGGAAACAGAGTGGTGGCTTCCAGCAGACCACCCGTGGCTGAGTGGTCAACTCATGGCCCACAGGGATACAATCTAGCCCCCCACCCCAAGGCAAGATCAGGAACGGCAAGTAAGAAAGGAATGTTTCAGCATTCCTAAGTTGTCTCCTCCAACACTTCAATTTTCTTAAGACTGTACAGTCTTTATCTCTTAGCCAGTGCAAAGGAGAATAACCTACTATTTTCTGCAGGAAAGCCCTAATGGCACCAGAGACTGTCTTCTTTCCTTCTGTCTTCAAGACTAAGTCATTCTTGTTGCTCTCATTTCAATAATATTCAGTTTGTTTACATCTCTCTCAAAATGCTACACCCAGTTGAGGCTTCACCAGCACTTAGGCTTTCCTCCCAGGTATGAAGACAAATGCCTGTCTTGCTATGGCCTCAGAAACAGTTTAGTACTTTTACAACACTATCACTTTTCAAGTATCTGCAACTTGTGACTCGACAAAATAAGTTAGTCTGTCCCTGTTTTCGAATTTACTGAGAACATTCTCAGTTCTGAGCATGTCCTTTAAAGCATCTACAACAGTTCCCAGCTTGGAGTCAACTAAAAGTTGAGACAGCTTAGTTTTAAGACAACCCTCACCTACTGAGCATACATACTCTTATAGTAAGAAGTAGTATTTATTTCTCTATTGAGATGACTGATGTTAAATTTTGTTTGAATTTGATAAATATGACTTGACTCATCCATAGCTATTGAATATAATTTATTAGTTATAGTAGCGGGAGAGAAAGACACAAAAATCTGTGGAATTACAGTAAGTTTGACATTGACATTTATACACAAGCAAAACTGTAACCCTGCACTTACTACTATAACCAGCTGGAGATTATCATAAACAGCCTCTTCAGGTTTTAGACTCCATAGCAAATTATTTTATAACCATCCAACACAAAACTGACCTTCTAAATGCTTGAGGTTTTTTAAAGTGATGAAATGCATGAAAAATGTTTTAGGAGCATCATCCTGCGCACTTAAGATAACTGTACACAGTTTAAACACATTCTAAAGCCATCAAAAAAAAAAATCCCACGAGTTCCACAACTTCAACTCGTTTTCAGATATTTCCTCTGCTATCTTCAATTATCCTAGGAATTAGTGCTTTAAATGATAGTGGTAGCTTCTCTTCAGAATTATTCAGGCACTTACCACAGTTTGCTTCTTATTGTTTATGTTCCTCCATAGTGAAAAGATACCAGAGTCAGAGGATGTTATTGTGACTAAACATAATCAAGTAATGGCACAGCATTACCTTTTAGACGTTTGTGTAAAGCAATTACTTACAACCTTTTAAAAATATCAAAATCATATCAGAATAACTTTGGATTTTAAAATGACTCCTTCACGTGCTGTACCCTCCCATACTTCTTCACAATTGGAAGGACCTTGCACTGAAGCCCAGGTATCCCATGGCACTCTGAAGTCCAGACTCAACCTTCAGACATCAACAGCACAAGACTCCAGAATATGCTTCTAGAAGACATTTTGTCTCTTGCTATTTTTATAGCTTAAATATATCTATAAAATACTTAATGTGCTTAGGAGTATTATCTTCTTGTTCAGCTCCCACCAACTAATGAGATTAGTTGTGTCCCCCCTTCCCCTTTTATTTTTTTTTTAATAATACATATAGATTGCTTTAAGTAGCTTTAGACAATAGTGTTTTCTTTTCCAAATGACTACACTCAGCTAAATCCTCTTCATGTAATCTTTTTCCAGTTTCCCCTCTTATCACTGGTGCTTTCTTCTGTCCTTTTCTATCTGCATCTCTTTCTTAAAAAAAGAAACAACATCTTAAACTAAGCTTGAGCTCCAGCTATGAGCAACTGACAGCAGATACATTTGATACAAACGTTCTACATGAAGCCACAGATTTCATCTGTAATCTCTGTCACTTTATTTAACAAGCCAAACTGAAAAATTAAGAACCATAATTAAAGAGATAAGTCAAGTACACTTCAAGTTCAATTCATCTGAATTGATGGGTCTTCTCTGTGCCACGACCTTTTAGAAGGAAAAGCTTCATTATAAAGAAAAAAACCCAAAACCCAACTCTCTTGCAAACTAAACTATATTAAATATTCCCTGTGAAGGATAAAGCCCACAGGCAATTGCAAACTATCACATTTGCAGATTACCCAAGTTTACCAGGTTTGGTCCCATAGAACCCAACTAACTTCCTCTCACTAGGAGTAGGCAGCTACAGCTGCTAACTTTGTTTTTTCTGTCTTTCATACCCATCAATATACCCATATGTTTTTGCAAACAGACACCCACATCAATAACCTGGTAGCAGATCCTTAGGCAATTAGTTATTCTCTGATCATAGCATACTGAAATAATAGTTTATTCTGCATTATTCTGGAATTATTCTGCATTATTCTGCATTCTTTCTGGAGGAAAATAAAACCACTTTCTAAAAGCTCTGCACTATTGCACATAACCCTTTGGATTTGGGCAAAAGTGTGTCTGGGAAGATTTTAGCTCCCTATTTTGTCTGTATTTTATCATCCCTTTCAAATGAAGGCACTTAATTTCTTGATCAAAAACTGTCTTGTATTTTGACTGCCAAAAAAACAAAAAAACAAAAATCCATGCTTTTGCTCAGTATTTGCAAGTAGAACTACTGCTACAAATAAATTAATCTTTCCAGAATGCTTTGGCAGATGGTTCTCCATCCTTTGAAGAATTCATGTAATTGAATCTGATTGCCTGTAAAAGCAAGAACCAACATCACTGAAATGGGTGCGAGAGCAAGTGTAGGTTTTTTTCCCCTTAATAGCTCTACCAATAAACTAATCTTGGCCTCCAATTCTCATCCTGCAGTAGAACTCAATTCTCCTTAAGCACAACTACTGGTCTCCCAAATTACAGGTAATTCTAAAGGGCAAATGAAATCCAGGAAAAAAC
>JANHGB010053347.1:13114-37646 GCA_026283785.1 Coracopsis vasa
ATGTATCCTCACTAACATTCCCATATCCTGAGGTAAAGTGTTGCTCTAGATGGAGAAATGATGCTACTGGGATTATTACAGCTGTAAATTTCTAGTAGGAAAAAACCCTGAAAATTTTTACTGGGTTTGAACTTGTCAGACCAGGTACCTACATGTCACTCAGAGGTGAAAATCAAGCACACCATTAATTATTCCACTAATCTAAAAAGGTGTATTGGTGAAAAAGTATTTATTGGGAAAAAAAAAAGGCCAGCCACAGGCACACACTGTTATAATGTGGTTTGTGGCTATCTTGCTCCCAGCTACAGCATCAGTTACACACCTTTTAATTCTGTAATTCAGCAGTACACAAAAGCACAGACCTAAATCATTCCACCAATTCTTTTCCTAAAAACCGAAGAGAATGCACATGTACAATAAAAAAAAGCAGTATAGAGGATGAGGCACAGAAAGCACAACTGCTACTGCTTTATGTACAGGATCTGACAAGTTTTAGCAGTTCCAGAAGACTGAACCTGCAATTCCCCAAAAAGAAAAGTTAAAGCTATCAGTACAGATGTTCAATGGAAGAGATTTCAAATAAACTAGTACCATTTCTAATTTAGTTTTGTCCATCACTTGGCTAAATACCAAAGGAAGTTACAGACTTTTCATAACAATTAGGTCTCTGGTATTTTAACTCAAATTACGTTGTAAAATCCATACTATTTGAAGGCTCCCATCAGAGAGTCATATTTAACTCTGTATTGCAAGCTAATGTCATCAGCAACAGCCAGCAGTGCAGCAATCTGGTGTACTCGTAGGGGAAATTAAGTACTCCTACCCTGCCATCTCTCTCAGCTGATATACAAGAACTCAGTAAGTCTAAAAGGAGACACATTCTCCCCTCAAAACCAAACAAAACAAAAAAGCCCCAGAACCCCAAACCCAACAGAACAGATACAAAGGCTGAGAGGCAGGAAGAAAAACAAAAAAAAAAACTAAAAAAAGAATCATACATACTCCAAGTATAATGAGAATCACCAGGATTAACAGAGAAGTCACAAGTTTGATGTTTGTTTGAATGGACTGGTTCACCCTCCTACCCCATTCCCTCAGCCAGCGATCCCTGGCCATAGAACAAATAAGCCTGTGAACAAAACTCTGCTGTCCCCATTTACCAATCAGTTATAAGAAAAATGGTTGAAACAGGTATTTTTTGGCTACTGGAATGTAAAGTGACAGAAATTGCTTGGGTTTTATTTATAGAAGTTATTCTACCCAAGCCCATAGTGGCTGACTGACACTACCACAGCCTTTCTCGCATCTCTCCTGCCTGCTCAGAACTTATAACCTCCATCCCTTTCACTAAACACCTTTGCCTAGCAAAGCTGCACGTAACACAATCCTAAAAACTCCTTGGAGCAAGATGCCAAAACACCACAGAGCACACCAGATGCGATCACATTTGCATTTTTTTTTTTCACCCATTGAAAAGCCACAGTACAATGGAAACCTCGATGTGAACCTTCCACGCAAGGAACCTTAATGTAAATGATAACTAACACTAGCATAAGGAATACATCACTGGTTTTTCAGTGATACTCAGAATCATGGGCTACACTTTACCATGTGAAACTAGACAGGAAAGCCTAGCAAAGTACATGAAAATACCAATAGTGATATTTCAGCTTCTGATCAGGAGTTATGTTGAAGCTTGAACACGACAAGATGACCATCAGCACAGTATACACTATACAGTGGACATTCGTGTTTTCAGTTTTTGTCTTCACCTAAAAAAATCACTGATTTTCAGGAGCTTTATTTTAGGTATTGTGGACCTCTGAGGACAACTGAGATGTAAACAGTGGTTTTGAAGCTCTACCCATACTTGTTGGATTCCCCCAGACTATATGACTAGTCTCTGACCACAAAAATAATTTCAGAATCAACTTAACTAGAACTGTGCTGAACACTGAATTTTGTCTTTTTATGAGATGACATAAACCAAACAAGACAGAACTCCTTATAGCACAAGCATACATGCAGCTTACCTGCTGCAAGTCTCAATGAAAGACAGCATTATGCCTTACATCTCTTCTAATAAACTCAAGTGTTCCTAACCCTCCGCTCCATGCCTTAAAAACTGTTAATACAAAACAAGTGTAAACTGTCAACATGGCAAGTATCAGTATCAACAAAGTACTTCCTTTATGAACAAGACATACATGTTAGCTGCTGCAGAGGAAAGAGTGCTTTTGTTTCATTTCTAAGTTGATAGAGATCCACTGTGTGTTATTTTATATTGTGCAAGGAGTAGTAGTAGTTACAAGTTCCAGCAAATGAAGTTTTGCCAAGACAGATGAGCGAGCCTGCCTTCCTTCCTATGCTATAGAACAATCACTTTTGCAACACATGGGATGAGAAACAATCACATATAGCATAAGAGCCTTTGCTTTGTATACTGCTATATCTCATTAAGAAAACCAACTGCAAGTTTATTATGCTGACAAAGCTGACTTGTCCATGTTTAGGCTCTGACTATGATCTACGATTCTATGACTTGGTTATAAACAAGCACAGTACAAAACCTACCATACATATGCCCTTTAATAAAAAGATATGGCCCATAGTGAAAGAGATTCCGAGATACAGAACAAGACTCTAGGCTGTTAAAAGGACCAGATTTCCATACTGAAGATAAGCCCAGCATTCGACTATAGTAAACATGCACAAGCCACAGTTTGGCTCCCTTGGGAAGGGTTTATGATCCCAACAAGGTCCCTTACAAAGAACTCAAAAAAACCAAACCAAACAAAAAACATCAAACAAAGAGCCACTACACATGGAAAAAGAATAAAAATGTGCATCATATCCTACAAAGTTGCAGAGAAGAGGCAAGTCTATTCATTAACTTGCACTGGTTTAACTCAAAAAGCCTTTTTCCAAAGGAGGGGAAAGGGGTAGGAGGTTGCAATTTTCTACGTTCATCTAACTAGGAGCAAGCTCCCTCCCTATGTCCCTCCCCTACAACTACTAGCTTCACACATCTGCATTGTTACCTTCACTTTTTCTCTTCTCAGGCAGCAGAAAAGACAATTTTCATCAAAAGACCAATCAGAAACACCTTCAGGCTCACAGTCTGTAAATCAGAGGAATAGCAAATTACTTCATATTCATATAGCGCGACACAACTGGAGCCAAAAGAGAAATGCCAAATTAAATACCTGTTTCACCACATTCTTGCCTGCATTCTGAGGATGCAGGCTTCATTTCAGCCATTTTTCTAAATCCCCAGATTACCAAACTGTACACATTTTATCTATGCACAACCAATCTGTTTTTCCAAGCACTGCCAAATACACTCCCAGCTACATAAAGATGAACGCACACTCATTAGTAATTTTAGCCAATATGAAACTAACTGTGAGCACTGCCTGGGGGAGGGGGAAAAAAAGCACAAATCACCACGGTAACACACATTTTCTAGAGGCAGAGCTGGGGCTGCTTCTGTCATTAGAAATGCAGAACAAGATACAAACATAGAGATTGAATACCTTTAAACAAACTGAGATCTTTTAATAATCCAGGTCCAAACAGGCCTTCTAGAATACTTTCAAACCCTAAAAGCAAATAAAAGAATTGTTAGCTTTCTAGATTAAGTACGTCACTACAAGAATATTCACAATAGCAGTTCTATATTTATCTGTTCCAAGAACAGAGCTCAACGTGTTTTCTCTAAGTATCACAAAATGCATGGGTCAATTGTGATGACTGAACTCCTGACAAATCACAGCACAATCCAGAGAGCCCACCAGCTCCTGCACTTCTGTAAACAGCGAGGTTAAAAACAAAGAACATTATGACATTGAAATAAACCATTTCAGAAAGAAAATAGGAAGTTGTAGGTTGTAGTTCTACAACATGATCAGATAATTGCTGTACAAAATCTCTTGTTTAAACCTCTGAACTAAGGTGTGCTTTCCCAATTAAAAAATACTTTCTTCCATTTGAGTGGCATTCAGTTACTTTTTTGAATTTCAGCAAACGTTAGAATCCATGTTTCCTGAAGGGGTACAGGTTTGAGGAGAGAAAATTCAAAGGAAAGGGATTCAAAGTGGCATGCCACTAAGGAACCAAATTCCAATCACAAATTCGCATCCAAGATACACAGTCCGATTTACTTCAATGCCATGATCTGCGCCTTACTTGAAATAGATCTCACCAATTGTAGTTTAATTCCAAAAGAGGGAGAACCTGTACCAAAATTACTGCCATTATTCGGAAATGTTAAATCAATATTGCACTAAACCTCTGCTAGCAGTAAAATCTGCAGAGCTATCACCTACCCAATCCTGTGAGAAGACAGGTTAGCAGAATGAATATGAGAAATACAAAAACTACTTTAAGGGGGAGAGACAAATTCTAACTGTTTAGAAAAACATACTCCCAATAGAACCATAAAACTCATGACTACAACTTACTGTAGGTAATTAATAGGGTAATTTTTCCTCTATTAATACTTTTGCTTTGTAGGTTTAATAACGGTTTGCACATAGTGGCAGCTTCTCCTACTTGCCTGAATCTTTGAGAGGCAGAAGAAGAAATGAAGAAAAAAAAATTAAAAAAAAGGCAAAAATATGGTTTTAAATTCAGAGAAACTTGCATGGGTGAATCAGGGACAAATAAGTTACCTGAAGTATCCATTTTAAGAAACCAGTCAAAATATAAATGGATCACATCTATGAAGGAAAATGGTTATTACTTTGCAGTAATTCTAACATAACTCTGACTTTATGCAGATCAAAGTTATCTTCTGGACAGCAGTCTTCAAAAGGAAAAGTAGCATTACACCCCTCTGGGTGTCAGCAAGAGTGCCAGTGCACCAACATCTTCAGGTACCAGATGTGGAAACCTACAGAATCTGCATGCAGCCTGAAAACGACTGATGGCCAGAGCATTGCTGGGGTACATCACCATGGGTGATTTAATGCCTATCAGAGGATGGCACTAGAATACCTAATTTCAGAAAGGATCAAATGGGAAAAGAAAAAAAAAAAATAAAAAGGAAAAAAATAAAGGTGTAAGAGGGATGGTGAAAGTAACAGTCAAGAGTAAAGAGAAATAGGGAGGGATCAGAAAACAAGGTGGAAGAGGAGAAACTGGAAAAACATCCCATTGAACAGCACCTTGTCAGGCAGAGAAGTAGCACTGCCTCCAAAAAAAGCCAATTCAGGCTTCAGGAAGTGGCAGGAACAGTGGGAAAGGGCCGACCAACCTGACCTAGAAGAAAAATAGGAGAATCAGGGTATTAACCCATAGATTTTTAACAATGACTCTCTTATGGGTAGTGACCCCTCAGAATTTGTATCTGAAATGAAACCTTAAGAAAAGCAGGTAGCCAACCTCATTCTTTATCTTTTTCTTAAAAAAATATATATTATATATATAAGTAAAGAGAGCTCAGAAATTTTACCCAAACTCACCGCTCTTAAAATAGTAACTGCCAATGACTCATGCCCCACAGTTTGCCATGCATGCAATTGCACGCTGAAGTCCCTGCCAAGTTTTACAGCTTGGATATTGTACGATCATAGTTTGCTAGCCCACTGTTCTGAGTGATGCTAATGCCACTCCGGTTTTATTAATATTAAATATTGGATTTAGCAGTTGCATAGCAACAGCAGAACATCTTATGTGCAATGCTTGACATTAAAAAAGGCAAATAAGGGAAGTATGAATGTATTCAAAATTATACTAAAGACTGGCAGAACCACCATGAAGCTGAGCCCTACTCCCCCCAGATGCAAAGTGCAGCGCAGTAAAGACAGTCTAAGCCCTGTGCTGTAGTATTCAGTCACTGAGGACTCCGAAAGAGCAACTGTGTACAGTTAATCATGCATAATACATTGAAAACAAAATCTTGAAAAACGAGCTGCCTACTTTTTATAGTATTTTTTCTCTCCATTGTCACTGCTCTTAGAAGCTTGAAAAGAACATTTCTTTTCCCACCGACTGTCCTTTTCCATTTGGCAGATGATATTTCCCTGCATTTCAAATGGAAGAGAAATTAACATGGCTGCCTCCGCTAAATCCCAGTTTTCATATTTCCACCATCTATATTTCAGTGTCTGACAGTTCACAGTGGCTGAAGAGCAGGGCCAGTGGAAAAGTTGCAGGAATAACAGAGGAGAGAAAAGCGGATGAAGATCCTGATATTTTACAGCTTTCCCTTAGGTAAGTTCCTCACAATTAGAGCAGCCATCCTTTTAACCCTTATAACTGCTGACTTATACAAGAGAAAACATCTTTTTTTCCTAAATTCTTATACTAAGACCCAAAAGGTTTTAATTTCTTTTCAAAATACAACATTTTTGAAGTGTAAACACTTTGGCTATATGAGAAGGCTCTCCAGCAAATGAAGAGTTACCAAAAAGAAACCAAATTCCCAGAAAGAACAAAGAAAACCCTTAACACTGAAGCAAGACTAGAATAACTTAATACTTTTCCACCATTGTTAGCTCTAAAAGTAAAGCAATGTTTAAGAAACACTATTCTCTAAGAAGTCCTCTGACAAAACCCAGAACATGGATGTGCCATTTTTATGCTACAAGTAACAAGCACATAAATTAAAATTAAAAAAAAAAATAAAAAACAAAAATTAAAGAGAAAAGTCAACGATGGTTACATTTCACTAGTTTTGTCTCTGCACCTAAACAGTTCAGTTTGCATCTTTCCTGGCATTTATGTCCTCCCTTCTTTAACCAGTATTTTAAGTCATAAATTTTAAACTGTTGGTTAACAGTTTAACGCAATGGTTTGACTTCAAGCTTTAGAAATAAAATTATCCAGGTAGATCCTCTTTTGCCTTAAAATTGAGAGCTCTTGTCATGATTAAGTAGCTACTGGGCTCTTTGAGATAACACTACTAGAGTGTTATCAGAGTCCAAGGGAGGACTTTGCTGATCTCTAGCAATGTGTGCGAGCCAAAGACATATTCTCCCCTTTAAAAAAACAGGAATGCAAGATCAGAAGGAGATAGGGATGCATTTCTGGACTGCCACTGACACAGAGCCTAGCTTTTCAAACAATGCTTTCTTTCCATGCAACAGCACAGCTGAAACATACTCTTTAATACTCACTACATAATTCAGCCCTATACATGGATCTCATCAAAGCAGTAAAGCTTGTACCACTAACCCAAAGTCAAATCATTTTGAGGGTAGTAAAGAAAAGAAAGACTACAACCTGTCTTTACTATTACATAAATTGAACTCAAAACCCCCCCCCAAAATCAACATAGCAAGGGCCTTGAAGGGGGAAAATAAAACATACATAGTCATCAACTCTAATTTGTGAACATCAATTTAATCTGTGAATATCAATTTGTATGAAAGATCTCAATAGATGAAATAAGCACTAGCCAGGGCAGCAGTTAAGTACAGTAGATATTGTAGATCAATTGCAACAAGAAGACAACTGATTCATCAACATTTATTTCTAATAAGCAATCAGCCTAATAAATAGCAACTTGAACTTTAGAAGAACAATTTCAAATAGCTGGAAATTGAGTCAAATCAATTAAGACAATAGTTGCTTATATCTTTTGTTTAAATTTCTTGACTATTTAAGGACTTTTTACCTAGAACCCTCAAAAAAATATCATGGGGGAAAAAAAAACCCAAAACCAAAAAACACCAAAAACCTAACAAAATCCAAACCCACAATGCAACTAAGAGTGAAAACACAAAGAAGACAAGAGGTTGGAAGAGGGGCAGGGGGATTCAGAGCAGAGAACATCAATAAAAATTCAGAAATGTTACAAAGGTCAGAGCAAAGAAAAATCAAAAAAGGCACATATGAATAGCACCTTAAAAAAAAAAATCTATAAGAATATGGTAGTATATGAACAAACATTCAATATAATGGCATACGATTATTCAACACGACCCAGCAAGGTGATATTATTTAACATTTGTAAGATAACAGTCTTAAAATGCTAGGTAGGCTATTTTGCCACCCATACCCTCTCCTCCCCCTCCTTGGGAGTTACAGTAATGTTTAATTCCAGAAAGGCTTGGAATATTGAGAAAGTTCCAATGGGCTGGGGTGGGAGGGGGCAGAAGTCATCCCTTTGAAATGTCCCTTTGAAAAACATCTAACTGGGCTCTCAACTTGGTAAAGGTTTTAAAAACCAAGGAACAGCTCAGAGGACTACTGAGGATTTAACAACAGACATGGTGTCACTCAACATGGGCTAACAACAATTATTTAAGGACTTTAATGAAACTGAAGATTTTATTAACAGTAACAGATTTGATATAATATTTTTAGATTTCTGCAACATTTTTGGGCCAGCACAACACATTTTGACTAAAACCAGCTGAGGAGGAGGCATTGAAAAAGAAAAATCAAACCAAGCCAAAATCAGCCAAATACATATAAGCCAGATTAAAAGGCAATTAAGTGACAGTTCTTTAAATGTTGTTGTCAATGGGAAACCACTGCTAGTGAGCTTCATCAGGTATTGGTTCTTGGCCATATGCCATTTCACGTTTTAGTCAGTAACTCGGAAGAAAGCAGTTGCTAAATTTGCAGGAGATGCAAAGACAGGAAGAACAGTAAATAACAAAAGCCCAGGTCACAAAGGCTGCTTACCAAAGCAATTGCAATTAAACACTACTTTGAAAGAGGGGCGGAGGGGAATGGGGAAAGCCACAAATCACACGCTTATAGCAACAGGATTATCAAAGACATCCCCAGATCCAGCAGATGAAATTGGAAGCTGATCAAACTCAGGCAGACAATAAGACAAGGGTCCAAGTGAAGACAGAAGACATGCACTCTAGGACAAGACCAGCACTTGCCCTGCTCTAGGATTCTGGTGGTGTTATTTAGGGAAGTATGGGCTGGATGCTAAGATCTGTTCTCCTTGTACTCTCCCCCAGCAATTACATTCATGTTAGGAGTCTCATTAACTAGTAGGAAGCAAGAGCTACCACCATCACATCAGGTTTTTATTGGATTTCTCATGCCTAGATTTTCTGGTCAAGATTGGATATATTTATCTACAGCTATTGGATTTGAAGGAGGAATTAATTCAGAAAAATCCTACTGTCTATGTGTAACATGGGAATTCTGACTCTTTCAGGACAAAAATCTATTAAACTTGAATGTTTCAGTCACAGGCATCTTAATAGAAAAGCAAGACCAAGCAACAAGGGAGGAGAAAAAAAGTCACAGGACAGTTATTAATATACACCAAGTCTCAGGACATGCATATAATTATAAGTTGTGAATATTCTTTAATTCATGCAACAAAATAAAAGAAACTCCCATCCATCTATGATGGGAGATCTCATTATGTGAATGGAGTCCAACTAAGTACTCTAACTGCAAGTTAAACCAACTTTCTCTGAGCTTCCTGTGGAACAAAGAAAAAGCTGCGCATCTTCAGCAAGTTTTCAAAGTTCATTCTTCTGCATTTTTGTTAATGAAACTGCACTGCTCAGGGACTTGCTGCAGACAGCCCTCCTCCAGAGACAACAGATGCTTTAGGAAATCCAAGGACTTTCCAGGGACCATAAATACCAATAACCTAGTTCTGCAAGAGCAATACAGACACATGCATACAGAAGAAGAGAACTATGTTAAGACAGGTACTGTTTGAAAGAACAGATATAATGAAGTTCTATATAGCAATACGTAGCTCTTTAAGAGCTTTTTTCATCACAACACCTTGTGTCCAAGACAGAATACATGGTATCACCTGTTGAGGTCCATAAACAGGCCCTTGGAGCTCAAGAGAGAGTCCTTTGGCCTTAGACTAATGCTTCATTCACTGTAGAACAGCATCTCCAGTAAAGAAGTTTCATTTGAAGCTATGAAGCAGCCAACAAGGCATGTGCTCTGTCAAACAGCCACTTCACTGTTATAGTAACTTACCACAGCAGTAAGCTGAGAAATCAAAAAAGGGACAAGAAAACTACTAAAGCAGACAAGCACTGCTGATAGAAGAGCTTCTGGCCATCCATCCTGCAAGACTTCATTAAAATTCCACTACTGGTCTGTAATTTTAATAAAGAAGCAGCTGCAGCAGGCCATCCTGACTCTTCTCTCCATCCCTCTCTACCAAGTGATTCCTTTTCCTCTGATAATCAAGCCCAAGCACATTTTCTCTGATGTAATATCAAACTCACAGCAAGGCATTTAAAAGTTAATGAGCTAAGCATGACAGAAGAACAGCTACATATCTAAACTACAGCTGCAATGCACTTGCCTTCACAAGAGACGAGCACCCTGCCAAATCCCCTTAAAAGAGAGGTCTCTTCCCTCTATAGGACAGAATGGAGAGGCAAAGAAAACAAGTTATTAGGCTGGTCTCCAACGCAAAAAATGGGAACAGGTCTCCCCATCCTATGTTAGCACTCTAACTAGCAGCTTATCTCACTGATTACAACTGAAAAGTCACTCCCAAAAAACCCAGAAGCGACAAGTTACAAAGCTTGTTGCCAGAGTACAGCAAGACAAAAGGCATAATATGGATCATCTGCCGTCCCCCTCCCATGAGCAGTATTTGTGTGTGTGTGATCTGATACCAAGTAGAGAATCACACGAAAGCATGCAACCTTCTTATCTCTAATCAAAAGCCTCAGCAGCAGAATTCAAGAAAAGCCAATGACTCTGCAGCAGCTCAACATCACTTCAAGATACAGCAACTGATCAGGCAGACTGAGCTGTAATCTTGTGCGGGCTTGTGGGGGTGGGAAGATCCTCCAATTTGTAGATACCGCATCACTAATCTGGCTCGTCATTCAAATCAGCGGTTGTTGGCTTTTGTTTAACATTTTAACTCAAGATCAGGAGGGTTATTGTACGACTACCTGGTTTTCTTCACAGTCAGTCACCACCAATGCAGAACCTAACTGGAATCTTCTCATGTAAATACTTGCATTTTATTACTTTAGAAAATAAACCAGAAAACACAGGCATCACAAAATGGCAAAGAATGACAGTAGAGGAATTTCAATAACTAACAACTTTCTATGTATCCTTAAAAAGGTCATTTTTACTTAATGGTAAAATACAATCCAAATTAAAAACAAACAAAGAAAACCCCAAACCCAAACAAGCATTAACACTACAAATTTAAGTGGGAGTTGGTTTTCAGTATCTCAATTCAAAGACATTGCTCTTAATTGTTCAGTCCCCAGGTCTGGATTTCCAGCAGGCAACCAGGTACAACTCTCACTGAGAAGAAACTGTATCAACTAGCTAGAAAGTTTATAAACAGATTAAAAGAGTCAAATAGCTCAAGAATGAGTGTGCTCAATAGGGTAAAACATCATGGATCAAAGGGGTTTTATACAGAGACTCAAATGTTTCTCAATCTTGAGGCAATTTTCTTCCATATTCAACAGTGTTGCATTATTTATTGCCGTAAAATAAAAATCTTGAGATTTTTTTCCTGTTGGAGACAACTTGTTAATGGTTTACTCCCAAACAAAGTTAAGATGACATTTATTAACCACCAGTGTTTATCCCCATGCTCCCTTGGCACAAGTGTAAGAATAGCCTTGCAGTAGACAGAATTGATCTGCCTGGAAAATGCCTCCTACAGAAGAGATAGGATTTCCAGCAGCATCAATTCACCGCTCCACTTTATTTCATGGCCACGGTAATGTCCATACCACAGATCAGCCAGTCAGGTGTGGTGTCAGGAACAACTTGCCACAAGCAGAGGCTCAAGTCAATTTAAACCATGGAGGAACCTTCCCTCTCCCCCAGAAGTAGTATATGTGGAAGCACAGGACACCAGAGATTCCACCTCAGCCTCAAGAGATAGGTATTGGCACAGAGCAGAAGTGTGTTATAAGTGTGGGTTAAACGAGCTGTGATATTAGTTATATTTCATATTCCACAGCAGTCCTATTTGAAGAATGAGCCTTCCCCTAGGAACTCAGTCCTGCCCCACATCATTCCCTGTCTGCAACACACAGCCACTTACTGAAACAATTCAGTTAAATAACAGCCCATAAAGGGCAGGCACAAGCTGCTGAATCCATTTAAACAACTACACTCTAGCAAACCCTTGGAGTGTCACTCAGTTTCACCTCCTTTATCACAGCAGGTCAGTTATATCATCATTCATTATCGAATTAACTCAATACGTTATTCTCTTCTTTTTGGATCTCAAGTTATAAACATCCCTTTCACCATCTCTACAGAGATTGTCAAATTTATATAGGAGTCTGCAAAGGGGAATGATAACGTGATTCTACTTTGGAAACTAAACATAGTTGTATCATCCATTATTGAAAAGCCGATGATCTTCAACAAATAGCACAGACCTATGAAAGTTTATTGAACATCTCTTAGTTGAGAGGTGAATATACTGAGCTTACTTGTAAGGTAAAAAGTGCCAAGAACCTTTTTACTCTGTGATTTGTGATTGTAAAAGTCTGATGTTAAATAAATCTCCATCATAAACCATTACGTTACTGCCCCCACGAAGAGTTTGCCTTCTGACTCCAGCTAGCTAACAGCATCCTGAAAAGTCTTACAGTACTTACACCACTTAATAAAGTCAAGTGATTATCTCACTAAAACATCAGTGAGTGTATCTAAATTCTGATTAAGCAGCTAACAGAAAAGAATAATCTAGATCATGCAAAGAAAGCTGAATCATGACTACAGTGAATAGGAGGCATGCCTGATGTTTTGAGAAGACTTCTCAAACTCTAAAAGAGTATTCTTAGACTTTTCAAATGGACTGTTCAGTTCTGTCAACAGAAAGGATGACCTAAGTGAAATCAGCAGGTGATACAGGCAGCTACACAAAATTAAAGGGTAACAGAAAGCAAGGCAGCAGAGAAAAGATATCCAACTTAAACAAAAATCCCTCAAACAAGCAGATCAGCACCCAAAGAGAAGTATCTCAACACTGAAAGATGTGAGCACATAATTCATACTAGCTACAGAGCAGATTACAAGGGCTAATTTTCACCACTGAAATCACATTTGAAAGTATACCTCAAGTGAGGCATTCATGAGCCTACAACACAAGATGCAAACTCAAAGGGAACACACCTAAGCCTCACAGACCCCCCAGCTTTATGGCCCTTTGCACAACAATAGTATCAAGAGCACAACGGTACAAAGACAGCACATGACAACATCACGGAAGATACATCTGAGTTACTATTTCTACCCTTGTGCCAACAGAACTAAATAGTAACTGAAATACCTGCCCTCCATTCACACCTCCAGTTATGCCTGTGCACTAAAGCTGCAAGCCCCGATATTTTTCTGGAAACAGAAGCATAAGCACAGCTGCTGATGACACTGTAACAAAAGATTATAGCAGCAAAACAGTTTGGTGCTGAAGTAAGTTGTGGGAACTGAAATTGCCAAACGTGATGGAGCATTCATTACTCAGTGTACAATAGGACCAGTGAACATCCCTTAAAAACTACACACCGATGCAAGAAACTAGCAGTGAGCAGCTTTAAGACAGCTTGGCTTTTGGGGTTTAGTGGAAAATTTTCCCAAAGAGCAAGAGACTGATAAATCTCTCTCTCACTTCTAACGTCATGCAATGTTTGCCATCATTTCATGTAGCAGCTTTTCGAATCTCACTAACCTTTCAGCTTCAGATACACACCATCAATTCCATAAGCTATGCCTGCAGATGAGCTTCCCAGGAGAAGCACACACTTTCTTAGGGTATTTTGTGTCCACCTACAACTGGAGTTACACCGAGTTTTTCTTTTTCCTCCTTGACAGTAACATGGGACAGAAGAAAGGATGCTTAACACCAGGCTTTTCTATTCACACTCTTCCATTTTCACTGGCAACACACCAGCATCTGTTCAGGTGCATGCAGAAGACTATGAGAAAAATAACCTGGTTTGCTTGCCTTATTTCTAGGCAAGAACAATTTCCTGGCCTAGTTCAAGAACAACTGGCAGGACCAGGGACAGCTTAGACAGCAACACTGCTGAAATCAAGACCTGATCAACTTTCTCATTCCCTCTCTCAAATTGCCTTTCTTTTATTCAGATTTGAGACAGACATCTGAAGTAGGTACTGGATCAGAGCTGAAAACCATAGTCAGAAAAAAATCCTTTTGGATTCGGTTGATGCAAATGTAACATGACAGTGAACACATCTTTTATGATGGCCATTCAGGATTTCAAAGTTATGCCCAAGTATCTTTTCTGGGTAGCTACAGTGAATTTGGTGTCCACGGTGTATTTAACCATTTACTTTGCACTTACCCAAATAATTCATCTCCTGTTATCATCTTTAAGTCTTTCTCAAGCCAAGCAGTTTTGTGCAACTTTTTGACTGCAGAAGCCCAGTCTTCTGTCTCATTTACTCCAGACCTTCTAGAATTCACAAAATCACAGTTTGGTTTGGGTTGGAAGGGACCTCAGAGATCATCTAGTTCCAACCTCCCTGTCACCAGCAGGACACCTGCCACTAGATCATGTTGCTCAAAGTCCCATCCAGCCTGGCCTTGAACACTTCCTGAAGCACAGCATGTTACCAGCCTTGCATAACTAAAGAAGTCAAACATTTAATCCACTGTATTTTGGTTGAGGCCACCCTATTCCCACACAACTTTTGTTTTCAGCCTAGTTGAAGTTCTTTGCTTGAAAACAGCATGTGTGATCTGAATTTGAAAGACGACAGCAGTCCCACGCTTTCTGCACACTAAGTTGCTCAATGAGATTGAATTACAGCAGAATCTCAGACTATGCTCACAGTTAATCAAATTTGGGTTTCTAGTCAAGAATATCAAATTGTTAAAGACAAAACGTGTGGAGATCAGGCTTCTAGAACAGTCACCCTAACTTTACAGTTGGTATCTCAATGAAAACGTCTTGGCAGACCTATTACTGCCTCAGATCTGTTCAAAGAATTAATCCCTGTTTAGGATGCTCAGCAGATCTAAAAGCATTTCTTTGGCGCTAAGTAAAGAAACACTGGGAGAACACTCAGCCTTCTAAGCTGACTACTACAGGATCTGTGCTCAAAATCAGAGTTAAATTTTCCAGGTAATCTATACAGAAAGCTCCTCAAGCTTGGCATTGCCTATTATGTTGCATTGCTAAATTCACTGGGGACAGACAACCTCTATATGAAGAAACAACAAAAAACACTTCACAGTTTTGAGTGACACTTTGTTAGAAAAGCTTCAGCTTTTAAGATAAGAGTCGCTGTCCATCTATACCCAAAGCAGCCCTTTTTGTAACTTCTGAACATTCTCTTCAGAGCAAAATCTCAGAAACGGATTGCCTAATTGAGGGCTAGGAGCTGCCAGAAGCGCAGCCATACAAATAGTGAAGGAATTTGATATAAACTGTGCTTCTGCAGGCTACATGTTTATCATCCGATCCTAAGGGTTTAAAAGTCTAGAGTAGCATAACAGATATTCAAAGTTACAAAATAGGTTGGTGTCTACGACACTTAGTAAGTATCTTCCCTTAAGGTCAGCTTTTCCCAACAGAATTCTTCATACACAAGTTTCTCTGAAAGAAAAAGAGTAGCATGCACATATAATGAACAAAGTATCACAAAGAATGAACAATAAATTGCCGGAGACAGCAGGAAGCACAAGTAACAATTTCATGTAAGTGCCTTGTTCCCCATTACTCCACCATTTTATACCTTAAATCCTCTGAAGGTTATATCAAATATAGCCAACATTTTTAAGAAAGTGGTTTGTTGACACTAGAAACATTTCCAGGCTCAAGGAATATTTGACTTCTAGAATACCGTGTGCTTCAGCAAACTTGATAAAATAAACAATAGTATTCAATGAGTCTCAAATTCCCTTGAAAAGCTTGTAAGCAACCGTACTAAACTCACTTTTCTGTAAAGCCACAGGAATAACACTGAAGGGGTGAGTGAAGGAATGGACCACGAAAATAAGACACAGTGGAACACTAGAACAAGTGCTGCGCTTCCCTAGCACTGGTTCTTCTGAGAGCATCTAGCAAAGTAGCTAAGTCGAAAATCTGCAATCTTACCTAAATTTATTACCCATGTACAGAGCTAGACAGTATAAATGAAAATCCAACTACTTCAAAATGTTAGTCAAGAAGACAGGCAACAGTTTAAACAAAAGAAATTCAAACCACGTGAAGAGAAGACTCCATTTACAAGAGGTAAAGAACGGAAGTGCAGTGGAAAACCAGGGCTGCAGAGGAACCTAAAAGTCCACAGCTACACAATGAACACTGCATTCAGCATCGAATTCACTTCAGTAATTTAAATAGTTGCTTGTGGTAGTGTTTTATTAGTTTGTTCAATTAGATATAGTAGTAGTTGAATACATGAGACACTCCAAGAGGTGGCTGAGACAAAAATACAGTTTTAAAAATAGCACATTAGTTTAATGCTGACTTCTTTGTCTTTGAACTGCTGATTACTGCCAGACAATTGCTTACATAACAGAAAACATGCACTAGCTCATTTCACAATAACTGCACCATCACAAAACACATTATAAAGGAAGCTGCTTTATCAACTCTGCAAAAGTAGTTTAGCTCAGGGTTTACTTTTCCAGACAACTGGTTTCTTACAAATACCAGAATAATGCAACCTGTGATACAGGGATTCAAAAAACTTCAGTGTGCAATTCTAGTTTTTCATTAACACTTATTTGATGAAAGTATTTCTGTAGATATTTGACTATTTCAAGTATTTAAAAATCTCTCCTAGGGCCTGTATTCATGCATTCAGAAGTCTGAAGTGGTCTTTCATAAATATCTTGAACACAGATCTAAAGATTTTATATGGTTTTGGATTAACCTACAGTTAATCTTATTAGACAAAGAGCCAAGATTTTCAAGAATGAGCGCTAAAGCTGTAACACTAAATAAGCCGGGCTTCTTTAAAACCAACACAGAAACACTTCCTACTCCTGCACCCATTTTAAAGTTACCAATAAGCATTAGTCAGGCTGCAGAAAAAGTGTTTCTAACAGCAGGCTTCTGAATATGCATAATGCCAATAAAGCAAATTACATTTTCAATAATAATAATGATAATAATCTATGTGCAATTAATATAGTGGCAACATTTTAATGCAAAAATAAATTGTTTAAATATACTAACATCCTAGTCTTGGGATATCCAGTCAAGCTACGCAAAGAGATGTGTTTGTCCCTTGCATACTCCCAAATGTGGAAGTAGGATCAGAAACTGGATCTGGAAGAAAGGGTAAACAGCATGTTAGTTAAATTCACAGAGGATACTATGTTTGGAGATGTTGCAAACATTAGTGAAGACAAATACATAAATGACCTAGACAGAAAATAAAATTAGCTTGGAAACAAAAATGTCTTGTGAAAAAAATAATTTCAAACACTCAATGTAGAGGAAACATGAGGATAGGGGAAGAGAAAGTAAAATGAAAGAAACCTAAAAGCAGGAACAGTGGACAGTCAGCTGAATATTTGCATTGAAAAACAGTTTGGAGTTGCAGAGGCATCAAACAGAGCAGGGAAATTAAAGTTCTTTCTACAGTCTTTGAGCCAGTAACAATAGCCATCTCCTTGCACAATTGCCAGGGACTGAAAAATTCCCCTTCAATCCCAGCAAGTGGAAAGCTCTTCTCAATGGCAAATCAAGTTCTGCAGGAGGTAGGGTTTAATTTTTTTGAAGCAAAGTTAACATACGGTTAGCATAAGCCTACGCAGCAGGTTCTTCCAGTACTTCTGCTGCTCATGGCTTTGTGCAGAACAGGAGGAAGCTAACAAAATGCATCCATTTTTACAGGTGCAACTCAACCTCATATTGTTCAGGTTTATTCATGTGGTCCTTGAGAAAGGAAACCAAAACAGCTAGCTCAACTATTACAAAAGAAAGAAAGAAAAATGGATAAAATCCCTTTACCCTTTACTTTCACCTTACTTTCCTGAGCATGACATCCACTCATCCATCATGGCAAATGTCTGCACCATCCAGCTTTCCAGCTTTAAGGGCAAAGGCAACAGGAGGAAAGAACTGACTCTACCTTTAGAAAGGCTACAAGAGGATCCCCACCTGCAGTAGCCACATAAATACAAAAGCAGAAGCTTTATTACTCAGCATACATCTTCAGGGATTGTCAAGCCTTTGTTCTTAGAAATATTCCCAGGCACAAATTAAGAACCATTTAATCTGCTTCATTCCCAAATTAACAAAATAGGCTAATTCTGCAGGATTAAGTAACTCTCAGTAACAAGTCTTCTGTGAGGCAACCATGTAGATGCTTTACACTCGGGGCAGATCAGAAAGTAAAAGAAAACAACAAAAAACCCTTTTAACAGAAGCCATCTTTCTGCCTACCATGTTGCTGTATCTTAGGACAAGCTTCAGCATGGATGCTTGTGCTTCAGTTTATGCGTATTATCATCACATGAAAACAGAAGACTGAAGGTTTTCCCTCCTCTTGACAACTGCTAAGCTACCAGATTCTGAAATAAGTCATTCTGATGAAGATGTTCAATCATGAACATCTACAGCTTCTGCTCGTGGTGTAATAGCAAGAACAAAGAAACAGTTCCTACCAGTCTGCCTCATCTTTGACAGAGACTGGTTAGCCCAGCATATTTCAATGGAAATTCAAACGATAGACTCTCAGGCATCTCTCAAGCCAAAGGCACATGAAACGCTGCTTTTAAGGGATTGTAGTACCATTTTAAGGCAGTCCAAACTACAGGGACACTACAGAACCGAGAACTACATCATCTCATTGAATAACTTAATGCTTTTTAGGAAGATGTGAGGCTTTAGACATGACAAAAAACCTAAATCTTTGCTTTTTGCACCAGGGTATATTGACAAAGTATTTATGTATGCAATCTTTTGCCCCTTTTGAATTATCAGTGCTAGCATGAGGCAAAACTCAGGGAGACAAACTCCAATCAAGCCTACAGATTCAAAGCACAGTCTTGCAAGTATGTCTTTCAGCAGTAACAGCAGGTTCTGCAGCACTTCCCTTCTCTGTTCCATAACCTCATTCCTACCCCTGCACGCCATCAGTTACACTGGTGCAAATTCATGCGACTGCATAAGGAACAAGTGATTTTGCAGTGTGCATGTCCCCATTTTTTTTTTTTCGAAGAAGTAACTTCTGCAAGTCCACCTTGCATAAGAATGGCTGTTCAGGGTTAAGACAAAGGTTTAACTAGCCCGGAATCCCAATTCCAAAAAGGGCAATATGTAAGTGACCATATAAGGGGTTGCTGTAAACAACACCATCATGAAAATCATGCTCAACAAATCCACTGTACATCTGCTTAGGAGCTAGAAGCGTAGCTACCGTTTAAAAGACTGTTCAAGAACAGAGCATGCACTTACTCTGATCAGTTAGATGCATGACTGCTTACACTCCTTGTAAGAGAAAACCATGGGAGATATGTACTACAGTGAGAATGCTGGAGAATCAAGGCCTGTTATAACAGAAAGGAAATGTGTTCTGGGAACAGTTCTTATTCCAGTCCTCTCTCCTCTCTCCTGTGCTGGTCTGACATAGTCTTGTTGTGCTCCTTGGTCAACTGTCAAGAGCTGCTGGCTGACAAATCTCAGCAGATGAACTCAGCACAAGTGCTGACCTGCCCTTAGCCCTACCTGATGCCTCCAGTTTGGAAGCAAGCCCTGTGCCAGCTTTCAATCTTGCCTAAACACAAAATTCCTAACCAGTAGCCATGCTGAATATGCATCCTGACTGGCTGACCACACAGAAAGCCCAATCCAAACCTGCTTGACCTGTACGCCTTGTGATCATCCCACATATCCTCTCTGGTAGGGATTGTTTCTCAGTGAAAAGGGAAAATACAGAACTAAAACAAGAATGCTTCATAGCCATCTGATGTAATGAGGAGTTGACTATCCTCAGGAGGTTCTCAGAGTTAAAATCTACTGTCTCTGCCATTTGGGAGAGCACTGCCCCTGAACAAGCTATGTTTTTGCATGAAAATTCACTTTCTACTGCTACGTATCCTTTGGATGTGCATTCTATTTCCTGTGGTAGAACCAAGACCTTTCCTGAAGGATCTTCTAGTGGCCAACATTAAACAACTGTATTCTCCCATTCTGCTCATTTAGGTTAAATGATGTAAAATTGCCATTTCGCAAAAATTACCATCAGAGTTACTGCCCAAACCTGTACCTACTATAAATGCAAAGCAAATTCTCAGTTTGGCAAGGTCTATAGGTGAACTTGCAGCTTCCTCAAAGTCAGGGTGAAATACTTTATTTATTATGCTCTAGCATAACCTCTCCTTTATTTAAAAAGGGAAAATAAAAAAAAGTCTACTGAATGTTTCCTGTAGCATCTTCTGCCCACAGGTTTAGGACATATAAACTATAAGCAATACATTTCAATATTTTCCACTTAAACAGTTATTTTGCACAGAGACTAACTTCATGCCTTTTCAGAAATCTGAACCTCTATAAACTTGCTTACATTACTGTGATGCAATACAATTTAACAAAAAAATAGTGTAATGTTTAACTTTATGCTGAAAAAAAATATAACTCAAAAGCCAACAGTGGTTCTACTAAATATTCTTCAGGACCATTTTCTCATGTTGATTTCCTTAAAAGAAAGGTTCTCTGATGACTCTATCTAGGCAAATCTCTATTCTGTACTAATCCACAGCCCCTTAACTGAAAACAACGAGCTTTTAGAATAGTTTTTTTCCAGGTAACTTCTACCTGTTTTATAAGATTGGAGAAAAAAAAACCAGTACAGAATCATAGAATGGTTTGGGTTGGAAGGGACCCTCAAGATCACCTAGCTCCAACCACCCTGTCGTGGCAGTGACACCTTCCACCAGACCAGGTTGCCTGCCTGCCTTCTCCCACCAGTCTGTCCCCATACACTATCCTCCAAAGTCTCATGCTAAAATATTAATAAGCAAAGGCTTCCAAAGAATATACTTCTTCCTCTCTCACTGGAAAAATGACCGGTACTTGCTTGAAACTGGGTTTTCCCCAGAGTGGGAAATATGGTGCTCATTTCCCAAAAATTCTAAGATGTATTTGGAAGACTATCAGTTGATCTGTTTTTTCAGTACCTTAGAAATAAATAGCCATGATTTCCCTGCAGACAGGTCTCTTAGTTATGCTTACCCCCACCTGATCAAAAAAGAAAAGGAGAAAAAAAGCCCACACCCCAAAACAAACAAAAAAACCCCCAACCACCACACAACAGAAACACCTGTTTGCGGCTATACCTTTATGCAAAATTTATTTCATTTTCATTGCTCTGGTTGACCTTCCATGTTTCTTGTCTCTGGATTTCACAGAACTATCAACTAAACTAACTATAACATTTAGTATGGCACTCACAGCTAATTTAATTCAGAGACAGAATAACAGAAACATCTTAATTCTTTGGTTTAGATGCACCTTTACATCCCTTCAGACAAGGCAAGTAATTATACAGCTATTAAAGTATATCATCTCCTTTTCCAAAAGCATTTGTTGTGATGTTTGACCCTCATTTATGCTAAATCTGAATTTTCAAAAGAGACCTAGCTTTAAGAAAGAGATTCGTTTTCCTTCACTGGTTCTGAGAGGAAAGACTCTTGAGATATTTCAAGGCTATGATGTCCCATTAGCTCATATTTAGCTCTATCTTGTCTACCTCCCCTTGGACTGAACTAATAGGGAGGAGTCACTTGAGTAAAAGAATGCATTACCAAGGAAGGAGGTTGAAAGCCGGTAGATAAGTACTGTGTGTATCATTTTGAGCAAGCTTACAACCTTCTGTGTGACCACCTGAAGAAAAAGACCATATTCCCAAAGCTATCTGAATCACTCTGCTCTAACTCCCAACATCAAGTGCGGGTTTAGCTCCCAGTGTGGACTGACAGCAGAGTGTGAGCTAGGACCTCTCACTAAATGAAAGGCTTATCAAACTTCAGCTTCAGGACCCAAGCTTACAAAAAGACACTGATATAGCTGTGCTAGTAAAACTATGGGGCAGCAAAGCAGTGTTTAGAGCAGGGATTATTTAGGGGTTGGTTTTGTTTGGGTTCTTTTTTTTTTTTTGGGGGGGGGGCGGTTTGTACAGAAAGTTTTGCTACCACCACCAGAATCTCAACAATACGCAATAAATTCAGCACTCTTAACCCTTCAAGTCTCCCAGCGCAAACCAGCTCTGAAATTAGTTGTCTGCTGCTTACACGCAGAATCACAAAAACCTTCCTGGGCAGCACCATCGTATGCTGAGAGCAAAGACGAAGTCAGAGAATCACTCATCTCTTCCCCTGAACTGAATATGAAAGAACTATTCCTTCTGCCCATAGCAGAGTGGCTGGAACTAGATGATCTTAAGGTCCTTTCCAACCCAAACTATTCTACAATTCCCTTACAACAACATAAAATGCTCCAAGTTCCAGATAATGGAAGGACAGACAGGACAGAACATCAAGCAGGATTTAGGGTTAGGATGCTGAAATGCCCATGAGCATGATAAGCAGAAGGTGATGGTTTCTGGGGAACTAGTGATTTTGCATAGACTTTTTAAGTAGGTTTAGTACGTTTAGTTCTTACAGAAAGTTTCCAAAAATAACTGCTTATTTTCTGAAGTTTGTGAGGTGTCATCACAAGCACATTTAGCTGCTAAAGTTCACCAACATGCCAGTAAGTATAGACCAAAGCAGCTGTGATCGACTTCTCCCTGCTTGCCTTCCCCTCCACCACCTCCCATTATACACAAAGCTGCATAAGGCATTTCCTATCCCAGGGCAGGAGTAGTTCTTGGGCTAGGAGGGATTGAGAAAATTTAAAGCCCTATCTGCTGTTCTTATTTGGAGCATAGAATTCAGCTCAAAGTACAAGCAGCAGGAAGATATGAATTCAAGATTAGTCACAGGCAAACAGATGATTTGGGAACAAGAACCAATCTCTTTGTTACAGGCAAGGAAGGCAGCCTCCATGGCAAAGGAGACTACAGCCTGCAACATCTTTAACTTATGAAGTCAATTTTTAATCTAATTTGAAACTGAGCAACATGTTGAGCAGAGTAACCTCCGAACTCCATATTCGAATTTGTTAGTGCACAGAGCCTGTGACCTCAGATAAGGTTCCAGTAAAATAAGAGTGAGCTGGAAGAGCTGTTAGGAGGAGACTTTGATACTCAGACTATCAGTGCACCTAGGAACTACCAAACAGCTTGGTGTCCATTACACACCTCAGATACCTTCTAGTCATTAAAACCATGTCCTCTTGAGGCCAGAAAGGTGGCTTACCTGCTGTCTCGGTGTATTTGCCAACACAGGGCATGGAGACTACATCACTCAACTTTACACTCAAGCCTATGTTCCCTTCTCAACCACAAGAAGGGAACATAGGAGCACTAATGAAATCTTTAGATCTACCACAAACTCTGTAGCAGGAGTCTGACCTTCACAGCGAAGTTCTTAAAAGGGAAAATACAGAAGCTCTGAGGACAGGGAGCACAGCACTTAAACCAGACCTACTTAATGCCACTCAAATCTTCTTGCAGAAGTTAGTTTTCAAGTTGAAGCTCTCCAGGGTCAGTCTCCTCCACGATATCCATTTTTGGATAAAATATGTTTTTAAATAGTTAGGTATGAGAAGCAAAAGGGAAAATAAAACTCAATTCTAATCTAATACATGATTAAATATCAGCTCATACTCCTTAACACCTACAACCTCTTTGGAAAAGGAAAAACAAAAAACAAGCTCTTGTTTACAAATCATTTAGAGCAGTAATTTTCAAACTGTGGGCTCCTGAAAAGCATAAAGACCCCACACAATTTAAGCTATTGGCAATAGTCTTATTTTTCCACAGTTGCTTCTTGCCAACTCCAGGTTGAAAACCACTGATTTAAGAGAGCATGGGCAAAACACAGTTCTCTCAACAGTTTAGGCTTGTTCAAGAGATAAATACAGCATTCCTGCTGAATTCAAAAGACGATACACAGAATGGACCTCATGTGGCCTGTCTCAACTGAGCACTGAAGCTGTTTGCCCCCAAAACACTGCACATCACTGAAGAAAAATTGCAGAGGCAAGACCAAAGGATTAGATTTTGTGAAGAGTTTACAAAAATACTCCTGTAAGATACAATAATTAGGTTCTGGTAGCATCTTACCATACAGTTCCAGACAATTATATTTTTACTACTTTGTATGAAGGCACATGATGACAAGGAGGACATAAAAGTATATAACCCAAGAGAAATGTGTGGGCAGTGCTTAAGCATTTATCCAGAAATACCAATACTTGCTCTAATTTTGTCCCTCAAGTACAAGCTGGAATAACCTAAACATTCACAGAAACATTTCAGGGAGAAAGTCACTTTTTCCCCCTCTCCAAGAGATTTTGACACTTCATTTTTACACAGGCTTGGTACACTTGTCTTACAGAACACATTTTGAAGAAGGGATACTCATCTAAACCTACACATAACCAAAATTTCACACTTAGTTTTTCCCTCACACTATAAGAGAAGCAGTCTTTGTCCAGTCTTTCTATGTGTTACCTACAACACTCCCTTCAGAAAGCTACTCATGCCACCA
>JANHGB010053349.1:0-44422 GCA_026283785.1 Coracopsis vasa
GTGTGTTGCTTGTCATGAACTCATTGCTAGCCTGATCCAGTGTGGGCAGATTGTGTCATATTTTGTCCGCAAACACTAGTCTTGGTTAAAAGATAACAATGAACAGGAGGCTTGGTTGAAAGATAAAAAGCCACTCTGTATACATACAGGTTATTTAGTACAGCACATACTTCATGTTCAAGACAGGAAGAAAATTTTCTTTCCTCTAGTTAATACAGTGAGGCTATCCCAAGAAATACTTCCTACATTAAAATTGACAAAAGCTACATCAACTATCTAGTATTCAAAAGATTAAGAAAAAAACCCAGGACTGTTAAAGGTATGTAAGTCCTACAGTTAAAGTAGGACCCTGTTATGCTGGAAACAGCACTAATAACTTCTCCTATTGATCATAAAGTAACTGCACTGATGCCTACTCAGAATCTTTTGACAGTCATGAGAAAACCCAGCAGAGATATCTGGTATAGACGGCAAATATTTATAGGAGCAGAGGGATTGAAAGGTTTCCTAAAAAAAGCAGCACAGCATATTTCTCAGTAAAAAACAGCTACCAAAATTAAATGTGTACTATGCAAACTGTAACTAAAAAGTTAAATCTCTGAATTTTAAGGAAGGAATTTACGAACTTTTTGAAAAACCTGAAATTCAAAACTTTGCCTGAAAGATTTCCAAGTACTCTTCCTGTTTAGGCTATCTCTCTTTACTAAACCATGCATCATATATTCTAAACACTGCTATTGCAGCAATGAAGCTGCTGCATGCTAATGGCTTGGAAAGACAACACCACATGTCAGTCATTCTACTTTTCCCAGAAGAGATGGGGCTTACCTCTCTGACACCAACACCACTTCCTAGATCCCAGGGCTAACAATACCTGGAATCTTCTTCTGACGGTGTCTGGAAGGCTGATGGTAGGGAGAACTGCCAGGACATAAGGACTGTTAAAAACAGGAGAGGCTGGAATTCAAAACTGAAAGTTAAATGTCCAGGCAGGGCAAGGGACTAAGAAAAGAAGAAGGATTTGGGGAAGAAAAGGAGGCAGGGAAAAAAAAACACAACAAAACAAAGCCAACAGGCAGTGCATACAGGCAAAAGAGAAAGGAAGAGCAAGGAAGAAATGGAAATGCTGGAATATTTGAACTACTGGTGACCATTTTAGTGGGGAAGGGCAATAATGCATCATCCCTTTCCTCTCAAATTCAGGTTCTGCTTACAGGTTCTCCTCTCTGTGTAGGCTGAAGAAAATGATTAGGAAAACACAAAGGTACATTCTACTCCCAAGAACTTTCAAAACCTAAACCTAAACCTAACTAAAATTGGAACTTCAGGTCATCATGGAGTTATGGAATCAAACAGGTTGGAAAAGACCTTCAACCAACCATTCCCCAGCACTGCCAGTCTAGATCATTCCAAGAGTCAGAAGTCGCTCAAGCTTTTGTTTAAAACTATATTAGTTTCCTTAACAGCAACAGAGAAGCATTTACAACATAAAATAACAGCAGAGGCCTCATAACTACACGAGCCAGACAGCTCACCAGGATGTTTCCATCTCCCATTACAATTCATGTCAGAACCCGGCAATATCCCCAGCTGCAAACTGTAATAGTGATGGATGACTTATGTAGCTGACACAGAAAATCAGAGTGCACAGCTTGCCTTACTTCACCATTCCTCAGATATTTAGCATAGCTTTCCCCTTCTTTTACAATTTGCAGAAAGGCAGATGGCTACATTTTGCCATGCTTTAATGGAAGAATAGGACTGTCAGCTGTTTGTCTTTATTTAATAGTTGTTTCAAGAGCTCTTCAGCAAAGAGAAGAGAAAAAAAAAAAAGAAAAAGAAAAGGAAAAAAAAATCTCATCCAAAACCAAACCACTGCAATATTTCCAAGCCAAAACGCGCATCTGATTAGGCCACTTAAATGGTGGCATGGATTTCACTCTTATATCAGTAGATCCTCTGCCATATAAAGCTAGGTCAATCTTCCAGTAATGAGGTGACTGGTAATAGTGTTTATGTATCAAAGTTTGGAAGCTAATCTCTCAATGCTAGTAGGTTTTCTTGGGTTTTTTTCTATTTAAGGAAGATCACTTCATTGCTTCTTTTGACATTACTAAATGTGGTTTTGGGATGAAGAATGCAAAACGGACATTTTTTAATCAGAAACACACTGCAGTAACTACATTACTATTTGGTATTTTTAAGCAGTCTGCTTAGTGACAGAGCAATCACCCATCAGTTGCCCATCTGCCTTGGAGCAAAATGGAGCTCTGGTGTGAATGTCATCCCATATTGCAGAAAGCTATACAAAGCAGGAGCGGAAAGGCCAGAGGATTCACATCTCTAGTAAGCCAAGTTCCCAGTGGATTAAGACCTATTCTTCTCTTTAAAGTATGAATGTACATATAAATCCCAGTGTTTCCATAAAACATTTATAGTTTCAGAACAGCAGAGCAAACATGGGCCAGTTGCTGGGATTTTATTGTGCTTGCCTTCTGCAGAAATGTGAAATCTCAATCATTCTTTTACAAGAGCTTTTGCAACATGCACATGTGCCTTGCTGAATTAGCAGTGGTCCTGTCTGGAAAACATATGCAATTAAATTGATGTAAGGAAAGAAAAAAGACAGCCCATTGTCTATTGTTCCTAAAAGACCAACTCATGTATCTGAGAAATAGGAGCCAAGGGATGCAGAAGACAGAAAAAGTAAAGACAACCATAGGTTCACACTGAACTTTCTGCCTTCCAAAGAAGAAATGCTGAGGGGTTGTAAAGGCTTAGAATGTTATAACTCTTTCTCCTGTAAGGTCAATCATCACTTTAAAGCAGTGTGGAAATGCACTGGCTTGTTTTATTTAACTTTTGATATGGTTTTAAACTCCATCCCAGTAGGATTGTTATCATGGTGTACCTCTTGCCACTTGAGACTCTGAAGTGATCAACACAGGGGCTAAAACTGTACTTTGAGAAAGAAAAGAGGAGTGCAGCCCATTGTATAAACACACCCAAGTTCTCTAGTATATATGTTTAATAGGTTCATGTTATCAGGGAATTAATCATAAAGGGATTTCATCAACAAACTTGCTTACCTGGTTTGTTTAAAACTGTTTTCTCCCAAATATACATTACACTTAATTTCCTTAAGCTTAAAAGAACAAAATATTTAGCATTTAAGCATAAACAAAATTAAGTGTTTCTATTGAAATGTAGTACAAGTTAGCTGTAATTTCTGAAAAGGACAGTGCTTTAAACTAAATGAAGGAAGAATTACTCAAACCTCTAAAGTAAAACTAGCTGACTGCAGTGAAAATTTAAACTAACTCCATGAAAAGCCTATTTTATTTTACAGTGCAGGTGAAAGAAACCCTTGACCATCTGTGCTAGGAAAGGATGAACAACAGGATTGAAAGCTGTGCTGGTTGAGCTTTTAATTACTACAGATGACCAATAAACAATAGTTACATACTGTAGTCTATAGAAGCATGGAAAAGGGAAATTTAATGAAAAAAAAAACCCTGTTTCCTTTCTTCAGATTTTCTTTGCTTCATCAGAGGCCACTGAATGGCCTTCTCTGAGCATCATGAGTTGTGTATTTCTAGCAATTTCAAAGCCAGAATTGGTGTCATTTTCACATTGTCAGTCAGTATCCAAGATATATTGGGCTGTTTTCCTATGCAGAAATTTTCCTCCCCCTCCCCTGCTTTTCTGTGTGTCCCTCATTGCTGTTCTACCTGCTCGCTGCAGCTTTTGCCACATGCTCTCTGCAAGTTCAGAACCCTGCACCCATGAGAATGGGGTATCCACCCACCAACAGGTACTGCAGATTCCCCACAGGAGCTGCAAGGAAAGGAAAGAGAGCAGTATTCTGCCCCTGGCCCAAATCTCCTTGTTCTTTCCCACAACAGACAAAACTAGTACCTTGTTCATACATTTCTTTAGGCCAGACACCATGATCAGATCACCAGGTGTCAGGGCCCAATCACATTTATTTCCATTTCCCACTGTTGGCCACTGCTGAAGCTTTTACTGGTGGTTAAACAGTGGATGTGACGATTGTGCATCACTCCTATAGCAGCCTTGCTGGCTATTGGTGTGGGTCCACTGCTGGGACATCCATCACATGCAAAGTAGATAGAGTCACCATGAGAGTGACTCCAACAAAACACACCACCTTTTCCTCCCACATCTCTCTAAGATTTACAAAAATCCCCCTCCAGAAGATCAGAGGGGTCAAAAGGCATACATTCACACATTCCTGCATGGAGCTGACCTCACTCTCAGCCCAGTCCTCCTCTTCCTCTGCAAAGTGACTCTGACTTTCTCCTTTTGCTTTCAGCTATGCCACTGGGAGCCCTGCCCCACACCAAGTGTTTCCTTATCCCTGCTTTTCATGTGGTCCACCACACCAGGTGACTGAGTTTTGCAAATGTGGTTCCCAGCTGTGTCACACATATGCATATACTTCCCACTAACAATTCTTCACACTGCTCTGTCAAAGAAGGGAGCAGGTGAGGACATTGGTGCTGTTGGTACTTTCGTGTGTGCTGTGTCTGTCTCTCCATGCTGATCTGTGCAGCCAGCCCATGTGTGCGTATAGGTATGTGTGGTATACGGGTGCTTGTCTGTGTGTGTGTACCTGTTGGGAATACAGGCTCAGCCTCACTGCTGAGGCCTGGAGGCACACCAGCCTCCCCTCTATCAAACTACCACTTTCAGACTCCCCATAACAGTACCCTCTCATTTGTTTTTCAGAATGTGCCAAAAGCCTTTCCTCGGTTTCTCCCTTTGGGAATTTGTATATGACCAACAGCAACAGTGCTCTGGAGAGAAAGAAAATTTACATTTCTTGATGAGTTTCACACCAAGACACTGGGGCTGAAAATCTCCTGGGACAGCCCTAGGAAAGCCCTTGATAGGGTGTCACCTTCCCCTGACGGGCACCTTCTTCCGAGTCCTTAATATGAGTTTCTGCCTGCCTTTGGCCCCTGTGCTCTTCCAAACTTACAGGGATGGGCCTTTGATGGGATAATGGCTTCTGGGATGAGCCCAGGAGTAGCTGGGGCTCAGGACTGGTTATTTGGGGTTCCTCATTGCATTGTCTGTCTGTGCTCCCCTGTATGTGTAGATGAGCTTTGTATCACAAAACCTAACATTGATACCTATGAATTCCAGTCCTTGGAGATGGTGGACAAAACGTCTTCAAGTCTTCCAAAGTGTGGCAGAACTTCTCAATCCCTCTGATGCTTAGAGGGTTATACATGGAAACCCCTGCATTCTGAGTTTCAAAAGAATAAATATGACCCTTTATTATCCAAGCAAAAATGTCATTGTTTGATTTATTACTGTCTGAATTTTGATTGATACCAGAACAAGTTTTTAGCCAAAGTGGTATTCAGCACTGCTGAAGAATGCTGAGGCAGAACAGCAATGTCTGCTCCAAGCCTTTGGCCTCTGGGGAAATGCTGGTAAATTTAAAAGTCAGCCTTTGCTTTCCATGAAGTAGTTGTAGGGACATGGGGCATATTTTAAGGTTTTTTGCTTTTTGGGCATTTTAGCAGAGATGGATGGATTAACTCTTCACTGCTCCTTCAGAAAAGTTGGGTTTTTTTCTATTGTCAGACAAGAACAGAATTATTTGAACAGAAATATTTTGAAAAAGGAAAAATACACCAAGAACTAAAGGACCGTGTGTTGTCCAGTCACATTTCCTTAGTTTTGTCTACATCTTAATTGACAGCAAGAAAAAATAAAAGAACATCTGTATTCTCCAGTGTATTCTGTGTACTTCATAGATTTTTAACTGCTCTGCTTCCTAAAGTATTTCTAAAAATAAATCAATAAATCACACACACTAAAGAGCACTTAAAACTTTTAAATAAAATTTATTTTGAAAGCAAATGGGTAAAAATGCCACAAGTTTTTGTACATACGTGTTGGTTAGAATATTTTCTTTGCCCCAAATTCATGCAGGTTAGGAACCAATCTTAGTTCTAAATAGTTTCAGGAAATCATTCTATTGCTTTTACGAAAGAACTTATGCTACTGAACATCAGGGACATTGCTAACAAAAAGCAGGCTAGTATTTTGCCTCTTCCCCCTCTCAGGACTTCCTTTGCACAAGTTCCAAGAGGTCAGAGCATTGTTAAATCCAGAGAGCCTGTTTTCTACATTGGGTTCCAGCTTTTGCCCAGAGTGCAGAGATCCATCTTTCTCTCTCCCTTTTTCCCTGTACATTTTATTTCTTACCCTGATTTTTAGTTTTCTTGCAAAACATGAGAAAAAAAACTTATCTACCTACTTTGCTCTTCTGATCTTCCTTGAAACAGAACAGAAGGTCTCACAAAATGCTCAAGTGACTATTTCTGAACCAGAAGTGAAGGATCCCAGGCTTTCGTGAGAGCATGTCACAGTTACAACCCACTCCTGGTTCACACCACAGGCTTTTCAGGCTCCCTGTACTACACATGGAAAACATGCTGCTCATCAAATCCTGTCTCCAGGGCCCTCCTGCTGCTTTGCCCCAAATATGAATCTGCCTGCATCACTCCTGGTTCCTGCAAACTCTAGGCTCAACCTCTTCTCACAAGCAGAAGCCAGTCAGTCATCATAGCCTAGCTGGTGGGAACTGGGGGCTTCTACTGCCAGGGCTGCAGTCAAGAACCAAATGGCATCACACTGCAGAGGCTGCTTTCAGCTGCACCATCTCTAAACTGGCCATGAACCCTGTCAGCTACATGTCCCAAGGGGGGGTGGCCCTTACAACCCCTCACAGTGAGTGAGTTCTAATGAGCACTACACATTAAAACTACCAGGAACAGAAGTCAGAGTATCTAGCTAATGAACAGAACAATGTTTTCTGGTCTCTGAGAATGAGCCATCCAGTTAGTTCAGCCTCTGAATCCCTGCCAGTATTCTGTGATCTAAAGACTGGCAGCTAAACAGCACAGTAACCCTAATTAAATTTAGGCTAGAGCCTCACAAGCTTCTTTTTATAACCCTTCCTTTAAATACAACAAATGGACCATGCTGTTAAACAGCTTCTCACTTCCACTACAACCAAAGGATCTTACAGAAACTTCTTTTGTTCATTTCTCCATATCAGCTAATAAAACTTTGAAGAAGTGATTTTCCTCTCCCACAGTACTAAAGCCAGCTACTTCCAGGTTAATGTTATCTCTAAGGCATACTTAAAAGCAAAAGCTGTTACTTTTTCTAGGAACAAAGCAAAAGCATGGCAAGGCTAAAACTGAATAATGACGTCACTGTGGTTTCCATTTCATCCATTGATTACTTACGCAGAGGCTGCTTTTCTGGGCTGTAATGAGCTTTCATGCTAACTCCAGCACATGAGATGACATGTTGGACTGACATGAGACAGGGAAAACATACTTTCCCACTCAAATATTTCAATATAGCAGTTAGATTTGCCAAATCTAGTGTCTCCTTGTTGAATGAACATATAGCATAGGTGAACAGTGGTGTGGTCCTTTGAGTATTATGCACACTAATCTTTTTGGTAATAGTGACAAAGCTGGCAACTTCATCATTTCCAAACCTTCACCAGAACAATGCAACTCTAGAAATAATTAAACAATAAAAAGAAAACCCCCAAAAAAAGCCCCCAGCAAACAATGCACACCCTCATTTAAGCCTCTGATAGCCCTTAGAAGATTAGAAGAATCTCAATGCCAAATATCTTATCACTATTAGGACACTGAATAAACTGTGTCCTCAAGTACAAACTCCTAGACACAAGAACAGAAGCCACTGTATTCAAATTCAGAAGTCCTACACATCTTGGAATTCTGCCCACACACCCAGGATTTTTAAAACTGCCACAGATGTTACAGATTTGTTTGGGCAGTATCAGGATTTTTAGTCATGAGTTAGCAAAGAAAACTTCCTTCTGAAAGCCATTTCAAAGTAGCCAAGACCATCAACAGAACAGATTTATGACAGTCTGAAAAGGGCCAACTGCAAAGATGATGTTCTTTTCATTACAAAGTATGCTGCTATGGGTGATTCCAAAATCTAACATACTTTAATACAGGTCAAATATAAACCAACCCCTCTATTCGGCCTCTCAAGAAAGTAAAATGAAGTGTAATGTTTCATTCTAGCCCTTTACCCACCCTTTCTCCCTGTTTAGAAAACTGGTGATAAAATGCTTCTGACACTGGAGCAGCCATTGCAATATTAGTCACAAAAATAAGCTTTCCATTACCAGTTTCTGCAGAGCAATACTGGCATCCAGTGGCCAGTTAAGTAAATCCTTAATGGCTGTATTCTGCAGAGATGGTTTGTCTTCATACCTGACACAAGAAGATGCACCTACAATCTCAAACCAGATACAATAGGGCCATTCAGTTTCTCATGACTGCCTATTGACTTCATTCTTTGTTGATCAAACCTAGCTATCAACAGGTTTTAAGAAAATCATTACACTGAGCTATACATTTTGCGCATGTTGGGCAATCACAACAGAAAATTTCCAGTCTTTTGAACACCAGTGGGATTAGTTTGTGCTTTTGGGCTTTTTTTGTTTTACTCTTCCACTCCATCCAGCAGGGAGTCTTTCAACAACTGTGATGACTAGCATTACACTGTCAAAGCTTTTTGCACCCTCGAGTTGAAATAAAATTAAGACGTATCAAAACAGTATTGTATGGTGTGGCACCTACATCACTTAAATTTTCATTGGCAATCGTGAGACGATAAGAAGCAACAGAATGCTCCAGCTGCATGATTTAAGTACTAAAACCCTAGAAACCACAAGCTAGTCAAGCATCAACTATATCCTGAGGGAAAACCATGGAAATAGAGAAGTTCAGAGACGAGACCAGACCAGACATTCCCTGTCAATTCTCTGTAACCTGCTGGTGCTCTTCAAAGCCAAGTGCCTACAGACTCATCAGCTGAATAATAGCACTGTATGTGAGCAACTACCCATATCCAAAGGTCAGCTCATACTAATTTCTACAGTGTAAAGGTACAGCTAATTTTAGTATCTGAGGTCCCATTAAACCTGAGGTGGCTAGGATGACAACTTCCCTGCCATAGGAGCATGAAGGAGTGCAACACAAGGATAATCCAATTGGAATTGAGCCTTAGCTAGCGCTGATGATCCTAGATGGATCAGTCCCTTCAAAACATGGTAGGTGACTTTATCCCATTCTGGTGCTCTGGGAGCACTCATCATACTGGACGCAGTTCAGTATCGATACCCATGTTCACCCTCTAGCTAACACTGCATTCAACCTGTGAGACAGCCCCACATACCCAAGGACTGAGAATCCATCAAGCTCAGTTTGTTCTGCAGATCTCAGAATGGACACAGCCAGGCCCCACTTTTGTACTGCAGCACCCATGTTACTTGGGCTTTCCCTCACTGGGGGATTTTTCAGCGTCACACAATCTTCAGCAAACAAGAGTCGATTATAATTAAAGAAAGAAGCTTGACTGTATGAAAGCAGTAACAAGCTAAGAATTAAACACAGACAAGTGTTATAGGGCTATATCAGGAGACAAACACATATAAAAATTCTTGCCAAACTCCAAGCTAGGAAATACCCAGTGAACACAAACTTCCGGTTTTAATGAAGGTGACAGGAACGCCCACAGAAGATAGATAGGGGTGGCAAACCACATCTCCATCACAGGGACTGCCTCCTTGGCAGCTCCCATCTGTCAGATCTATAGAAGCTTTTTGAACCAAAAGCTTGCAAAAGCTGAACACACAAGCAAGTATTCATTTTTGTGTTTTTTAACACTTGCAGAATTTCAGTTTCACACTTCTCCCTCATGCCCCACCAAAAATTAAAGACAAACACCCAAACCAGAAGGAGTTTCAAAATATGTCAAGGAAAAAATTGTTACAAGAAGGTTGGCAATGTTTTTTCACATACAATTGCTATATAGAGCATAGTGCATTTAAGGACTTACCTACTTCTCTGACCCAGAAACCAGAGTTCTGTATATCTCTACGTAAGATGCAAGCACAAAAAAAAAAATGGTGACAGCAAAACAAAGTATCCTTGGTGAATTCAATAGAATCGTAGAATCATTGAGTATCTCAGGTTGGAAGGGATCATCAAGTCCAATTCTCTGCTTCTGACAGGGCTACCTAAAACTAAACCATATGACTAAGAATGTCATCAACCTTATCTGATATCAGTGTAAGTCAAGAGAACTCACAACAGAAGTCATGCTTTCTCAAACTAAAGAGTGGTAGCTCAGCCAACAAGGCTGAGCAGTTTCTCGAAGAGCACAGAACGCTTATGTCGTAGGACCAAAACAGCACAGCATCTGAAGTATTCCTGACATATGTGAAAGCAAAATAAACCACCTGAAACCTCCCCTAGGAAGGCAAATAAAAACGTCAGAATTATATGCTATTCCTAATGGTTAGACAAATAGCTTCTGGCTCTTAGAATACTATGCTAGCTCCTCTTGTCTTGTAGTAACTACTTAATATAGCTCTGCGTCACTTGTATTGACCCACAACCTCTGCTGCTAATTAAGCTGAGGAAACACCAGAACACCACACTGAGGCTGAAGATTGTATGTGCTGCTGTCACCTGCGTTAAAGTGGAACAGAAGCACAGGTTCAGGTAGTTCTTCTGATGGCAGTGACAGATACCACGACAGATCCAGTTGGCCTCATTCAAAAGAAGTACATCTCCAGCTTTCTTCCCTAGCCTTGAAGAGTACAAGTACATCATTGCATACTTAATGCTTACAGAGATCTTTTTGCCAGCATATGCTCTGGTAGCAGTAGTTTTGTAGCTTTGCTTCCCTGTAAATTCCATTTTTGATGTACAATACCTAAATCCCACACTGTAACATGATATACACTTTGGCTAAATTATCTTATTATTTGTCAACGAACCATGCAGAGCTCCTGCTGGCATGAATTTACAAGCAGACTGACATCACATTTTCAACTCGTAACTTCATGGTAGGTTGATTCCATCTGCTCCATGACACACTCTTAGCTTACCTTTGCTCACAGAAGTCAGAAATTGAAGAGATAGACTGGATCACTTGTTGCAGTTCAGGACAGAATTATTCTCCATACTCATATTCAAGAACAGGTTATTTTGGTTGTTCTTTAAAGAAATAAAAAACAAACAAACAAATCCCCAAACAAAAAATATAGAAAAACAAACCACCAAGAACATTTTAAGTTGATGAGTAAAGTGCTTATAAACTTGTTATTTGTCCTAAATCAATACATCTTCTTGAAGTATTCATAAGGCTGACAAATGCCAGCATAAGGCCAGCTAGCGTAGTTCAGAGACTTCCTTTCTGAGGAACGACTTTAGTAAGCCACAGTGACATAGCCTGCAATAACAAGTTGCTTGGTTTTCTTCCTTGAAGTGTTGGATCCCCCACATTTTCCTAGTATGTTGCAGAAGCAAGTCTGTCTGGAAGCCTTCTCAAACTGTAATGCAAACATGGTACGCAGCAGCTATTAAAGTCAGCTAAAGTAAAATGTAATTAGCCATCAACAATGACTTGCTCAATCCTCAAAACCTCTCTATAGTACACTTCAAGTGTACTACAGAATAACAGCTTTAAAACTTAACATTACAACTGTTGAGTTAAGTCTCTCTGACTCTTTTTTGAATCCAAAAGCAGGGATAAATACACCCAGTATATGCTACTGAAATTTTATGGAATATCAAGTTGCATCAGACACCCTTCTAAGCCAAACCAAACTAAGCCACACTCTAACACTTCAGGACTGTGCTGCTCCTACTGCAACTGAGAAGCTCCCCACATAGTCTTTTTCCAGACAGGACAGTGTGTGACATTTCCCCAAGGCACATTCTCCAAAACCCACACAGAATATCCCCTCTTTGACACTCATGCCCTACTATGCAGAGAAACACACAGAAGTATCTTACACATTCTTTTTCTGCTTCACACTTGCAATTGCAAAGGACCAAAGCAGCTTTTAAGAGTTTGGTCAGTTATTTAAATACTCCTTGTAACTACTGAGCAGTTTAAAAACAGACAAAAAAACCTCACCCAAAAAACCAAACCATTAAAATCTTCATCTGTGTGCAATGTTTTTCTTGTCTCTGTTTACAGGCTTATACACAAAGTGCCTATAACTGCTCATGATGTCAAAGCTACACTTTTCCACTTTAATATTTTCACCCAGAAAGTCCTTCAGAGTTCTCCTTTTCCACTTCTGCCAGACACCTCTTCCTAGTAGAAATGACAGCCCAGTAATTAGTGCTACATCTGTTGCTGCTCTTCAGCAGGGTATCACAGAATGGTTGAAGCTGCAAGGGACCACCAGTCCAACCCAGTCCATCTAGTCCAACCTCCCTGCTCAAGCAGGGTCACCAAGAGCACATTACTCAGGATTGTGTCCAGACAGCTCTTGAGTTGTGGAATCTCTGGGGAAGGAGACACCACAACCTCTCAAAGCAATTTATTCCAGTGCTCAGCCACCCTCACAGGAAAGAAATTCTTCCTCATGTTCAGTTGGAATTTCCTGTGGTTTAATTTGTGCCAATTCGTTGTCTCTCATCCTATTGCCTGGCACCACCAAGAAGAGTCTGGCCAACTCTGGCAGAATTCTAGCAGAAGCTGGCATAAATACGTGCTGACAGAGGGATCCTAAACCTTTTGAACTGGTGCAATCATACTTTACAGTGACTCAGAGAAAAGTTGTGGCATAGATCTAACAAGGATAAATTCTGCCTGACCAATTTTTCTGTCTTCCAGGGGGCAGCAAACAACTCTGTGGACAAGCAGAGAGCAGTAAATGTTGTATACCTTGACTTCAGCATGGTCTTTAGCGTGATCTCCCAGTAACTTGGGAGCTAGTTTGGGGAGATATGGACTCCAACAACTAGCAACAGAGTGGTGGCTGAAAAACTTCACTTCATATAAAGGCTGGTAGCTTCAAGGCTTCAGGGTTTTTTTTGTTCCAATTTACTGCTTTTATTTAGCCTAATGTTTTTCTTTTATTAAAATGTGTTTTTCAACAATCATTAACCACCCATCTCAGTTGCATTTTGCAGAAGAAAGACATTTGTTGAACTATTTATGATGAAATTGAATAGCAATAAGTATTTTAAAAATAAAAAATATGAACCCATCTTTAACAAAACAATAGAATTTCAATTTCCCCTTCAGTTCCCATAACAATTTTAAAGCAACTGCTTTAAAACTAGAGAACAACCAGTAAACAGCTTCTTTATTAATTTCTCATATTAATGTCTATTATGTTATGCAAGAACATTATCCAATTTTTACAGTATAGACAGTAAATATGGAACTTTCTATAGCTCTTACTCCTGCCTCTCAGTAACAAGTTGTGTGAAACAAACACTATGGAGTTGCATTAGGTTGGCTTTTTTGTTCAGTCTCCTTGCTCCAATCACAAGCACTTGTTCAGCAATGCAGATGTTAAAACTCCAGGAATAATTTAATCAGTTCTAAACTGAAATGTCAAACTTCTTTAACAGAGAAGAGGGAGGAAGCGCAGAGAGGAAAACAAATGGTCCTATGTTGGCCTTTGCTTTCTCCTCCTTTCTCCTTAATGAGCTCTATCCCGACCGATGAATGGATTTATCAAGTACAGTTAAGTATTTTCTCCAGACGTTTCAAGTAGCAATTTTGGCTTCTTGTGCTCTTCCAAAAAAAGTAAATTAACACTTCAATTTCATGCAAGTCAGCTGATGAAATGTGATCTCATTCCTAAAAGGTTTGTACTGATAAGACCAACCAATTTCTGTCATTACACCATCATAAAACACCACAAGCAAATTGCTAGCAAAACAAACATACCTTAGAGCTGCTGAGAAGTTAGAACCTCTTCATATATTCTCAAAAATGACACAACAGATAAAAAATTAATTTTATTATGGTGAGCAACTTTCCTATTTCAAAATTCACCTTGCAGAATGAGAGATGAGAAACTTAAAAACAGCCCTGAAATACATGGGAACTTCACATTACATCCCTAAATGCTTATATAAGGTCTACTATTTAAGTGATATCCAGCTTTGCAGGATCCTTCTTTCCTTTCTCATCTTCAGTAAGGATGTTATGACAGTCATACGCAGTAGCCCTATAGAAAGCCACAAACATCTGTTCTCAACTGTGAGCTCACTGACTGTTGACAGGAAGCTGTGACAGTGGACAGGATACTCCTGCCCTGGTTCTTGGTATCCTTCCAGGTATTTCCACAAAGAGCCCTGCCAGCTCTGTGGCTCCAACAGTTGAGGTCACAGTAATAAATGAGTCACATGCCATGCATTGCTGATCATGAACCACCATTATTTTCTTAATAAAATAATAATAAAAAAATCATTTTGCTATATTGGTTTGCACAAGATATTTAGTCATCTAGATGCTTCTGGACCCATGCTACTAACTTTTTCAGCTACATTTCTCACACCGTGAGAATTCACAGTAATGGGGATGTAATTGTTCTTGGGAGTCTCAGTCTGTGCTGGATCAAGCTAGTTCTGCTAGAACAGATCATGTAGTTCTATATATCTGCCCTAGTATCAAAGAGCTAGATAGAGAATGTAAGAATGGATTTCCTATAGACATTGCTAACTATCACCAACAAGACAGGTGGCGTTTGCCTGCAGCACTTCAGTTGTGTATTTCCTCTGTAGACTTCCCAGCTTCCTGCTACGCTTATTCATTTTTTCAGCCAATACATAGCCCTATATAAGTTGATCAGAGTCCACATGAAAAACTGATTCTCAAATGTTTTGTCTGTGATACAATGTGATCAGAAGGCAGAAAACCAGTAAAGATCATTAGCCCACTGGTAAGGGCAGGTTCACTCTTTAAGTGCAATCATTACAGGAAGAATTTGCCAGCATTGCAGAGAAACAAGAGCAGCTCAGTTTTGTCTGCACCGTTCCACAAGTCATGGCACTTCCAGCAGACCACATTTTGCTCTGCCTTTCACATTATTAGACCAAAACAGTAACTAATATGCAAAACCCACATCATTGAGCTGAACAGCTTTCAAAATGCCACCAGGATGCGCAGCAGCAGAAGAAATCAGACTGCTTGTTTTCAGTGAAGAGTGCCACCACCTCCCACAACAGAGTTTTAATCTTACCTCTTTGGAGGACAGTTTCCTTTTAAGAACATTATAACGTTATGCATAAAAGTAAAGACCAGATTAGAAGTCCAGCTATGTAAAGCATACCCAGTCATATAAATTATGAAGCACCATAGCACTGTTTCCCTTTAAATAAATGATCTCAGCTTGTGGCTGGGACTGTAATTAATTTTTTCTCTTCCAACAGTTAGAAAAATTTACCTAGCATTGGGCTCCCTCTGTGTAGGCTCCAAAATACTTAGCGGAGTGCTTTGATTGAAGTCTTTCTTAAGCTTTTTTTATTAGTATTTACCACACCCTCACAGCTACTTAACTGTTGCAAAAAGCAGCTTTACGTAGACTGGCAGGGTCTCCCCTCTTTCAAACCAGCAGAGCTGGTGGCAGACCCATGCCTTTCAGAACTCACAAGAAGATCTCATGCCCAAGAAGGGAAAAAACATTTTCCAGCATAAGACTTGCAAATTTTTCCATACGCTGGCTTCAGAAGGAGCTTGCAAAGAGTTCCTCAGATTCAATAATGGCATAGTTTTTTATCCAAGAAGGCTGTGCCAGCTAGGTGCTACCACACACGGCTGTACTTACACAGCACTACTTGTACAGGTATGTCATGCCACCTCAGAGAAAGCCTGGACTCAAACAACCAAAGCCAAGCTGTTTTTCAGGGCTTTGCTTTGCTTGTTTGCTTTTGAACAATAGTTGCAGCTTTGTAAAACTGCAGTGGCAGCTGCTTGCTAGGTAAGACTTATTGAGCACACTGTCATTAAAGCAGCTCAGAGCTGGTAACTCAGAACAACCTCAACAATTACTTATGGGTGCAATAGGCAAGATTACACATTTCTTTTCATGGAAAAGTTTAATATCTTTTCATTTTACATTGTATGTTGGTAGCCCAATCTGAATTCACCCTGCTCTAGGCAGGAGGTTGGACAAGGTGACCTCCCTCTAGAGATCACTTTCAAGGCAAAAAAAATCTGGGATTCTAAGTGGAAGAAAGCATCCAAGCCTGTAATTTTATTATGAAGTTTGTAACACAAAATAATATATTTGCCACATGGGTTATTAAGTGACTGCCTGCTTCTAAACTTTTATTGCATTGTATCTGCTGTAGACTGAAGCGTTCGGGAACACACTTTAGGTCTATGTGCACTGCAGCAAGCGCATCTTGTGAGATATACTTGAGAGACTTTTAATATGCTTACTCCCACTAGAGTTTAAAAGATAACTGAACTTACGCTGAGTTCAGCATGGACTACATCAGCTGTTGTTGGATGACAAACTACAACAATGAACAGGAGCAAAGAGATCTCACTGTGTGCTTATGAATTCTAGTGAGCTTTAGTAGAGATCAAGTAGATTATATTTCTGTTTAAAGACAGGTTTTAATTTTCCAGTTTTACTTTCCACAGCATAGCATGTCCCATCAGTTCTTCCACACAAACACAAAGAGCAATTTCTCTACACAGAATATTCTGGTTGCCAGCTCTCCTGCCTACAGATTTGCAGTCCTGCTGGATATATGTTTGTAGGTAAACCACTAAACTGAGAAAGAATTATAGCAAGAAGTTGTGGAAACACATAAAGCTTATAGGTCCAAGTGGTTTCAGTGTTTTACGATGCAAGTTAATATGTTTGCTCTCTCTTGCTACTTTTTTCCTATTATCCAAACAGGGGAAGGCAAAAAAAAAAAAGTTTAAGATTTTTCTTAGTGATTATTTGCTCAAAATAATGTTCTAGCAACGAAAAGCTGCCAAGATGTCAATAGCCTGCTTTTTATTGCACAAACCATAATATGGAAAATAAGTAGTTTCCTGTTCATTGGGTTTTGACACAGACTAGAGGAAGTCTGTTGTGCAGTTCAGCAGTCCTGAAATATCTTGCATAGCCACCTCAGAGGCTAGGAAACGCTTCATGAAAGCCTTGCTCAGGGGAGGCTGTTCTTCTAGACATTCTACTAGCAGAAGCTCTTCCTGCAGCAATGCAAGACCCCTAGAAGTAGGCTCCATTAGAGCATAATTGAGAGCAGGAACCTCTCCATTATTCTATCTAGATTTCTTCTATAGTTGATGTTTTTTAAGGCTACTTTAACCCTAGATGGTAACCCATGTCCTACTGTCCTCCCACAACTTACACTCATGTTGCAGCACCAGCACAACTCCATTCACAGCAATGTTGACTTTAATTCCTACTTAAAAAAAAAAAGAAAGAAGTATTCTTAAAGACAGCAATAGTAAAATGGACCTTCACAAAGCTCTATTCACCACCCCAGTTCCCACATTTGGAAATACACTGCAGCATATAGAGATTTGCCTTCAGATCAGATGCCAGTTTTGAAGACGTTGAAGCATGGGTTTCAATGCTGGCTACCTACATTGCCTTACACTACCAGTTTTATTGCTATTGCACCTGAGCCAGCACAATTATGCTAAGACATGATGTCAACCATCTCACTGACAGAGCTTCAGTCCATCTATCACATTAGTTCCTGGATCTCTACTGATGTAAGTCCAGTGGGGTGAGCAAGCTTAGAGAAAATTATGGCCAAAGCTGTAAGCAACCAATATCCTCAAGGTTTACAAATCATAATAGACCAAAATCAATGATCTTTTCTATATTTTGTCCTTGTAGCTGCCCAGCTGTTCCAGAGGCAATTTTTTACTTCTCAGAACAGGTGGAATTACTTGTTGCTGTAACTGTCACAGCTGGATGGCTGGTCCACTTGGCATTGCAAATCAGAAAATTGGGAATTTTTTATTAGTGCACTCCCTGTTTGGTGGCTAAACGAGGCACAAACTTTGCCTCTGTTATTCAGCTGTATGGCAATGAAAAGAACAAGCCATTGACACTCAGGCCACCCTGCCAAGCATTCAAAACAGTACCCTTGATATGGTAAAAGTCACTTCTGAAATTCAAATAAGATGCAAAAACCTAAATACTTGTACTGACAGCAGAAGTTCAGTTTAGAACATCTAACAAACTCTAATCTGGGAAATTTATTTCTATGAAGATTCAGAAATAGAATTACATGAGCATTTCAGATTCTCCTATAGGGAAAGCTGACACAGTATAAAGGAGTATAATAAATACAAAATGAGTAAGAGGAACATTCAGATCGCATAGAAATAGCATATTACCATATGAACAAATCAACACAGAAAGGAGAACAATCATGTTTAAACAAGATGACAAAGCTAAATTTCAGACACATTTAGCCCCTGTTTGCTGGCACACCTCAAGTACTCACAGAATATTGCAATAGCACTAGGACATTTAATTAGCTCTCTTCATATCATTACAGTTCTGAAAAAGTAGAGAAAATACAGAAATGGCAATACTGGAAGAGACATAACAAGTTACAGAGAGATCTTTTAACTCTGAGGTTTCCATTTGAAATTGCACTTAGCTCAGTCACTGAGCACTACAGAATGGCAACCTGAATCCTTTCCTTAGATATGTGTCTATCCAAGACACTCATTAGGGTATTCATCCCACTCAGACATATGCTCATTAATCAGATGCCTTAGGTAAACAGCATCTGATCAGATACAGTGTTTGAGCCACCCACACAGAGCCTTCCACAGGAGACTCAGTTACAAAAAAAACCAATTATATAAGCAGAACAAAAGCTTCTTTGGAAGACAAGCAAAGAGCTGAACAAGACATTAGAGTCCTGCTACACCAATATCCAGCTTATGTTACTGCAGCAAGACAGCCATGAAGGCAAAGCAGGGGAAAAAATGAAACATTTCTGCCTGGTAGGAAAACACTTGTCTACCATCAAATTCAGCAGAAGCAAGTTCATCAGCCAATTTCAGTTGTCAATAATATAAAACCAGACTGTGTGGTCTAACTCTACAAATACAAAATGAAAAAAAAAAAAAAATAAAAAAAAAAAATCCCTTTTTAGAAGACTGGACCTGTTTTTTTAGCAAGAAAAATCACTTTTTTCTAAAGATTCTCTGTTAGAGTTGCACTTCACAAGCTACCTCGACAGTCAGAAATCAGATCATATATTTAGAACCACAAATATACTTGAATAATTAAAAAGTATCATATCACCATGGAGGAGATTTTACCAGTCTTACAGGGTTGAGATTATTAAGTCAATTAATTAAATGATGCTCCTGAGAGCAACGAGATAAGACCTCAACCTGCTAACCCATACATTTGTTGCGTAGAGTCATTCTTCAGTGTTGTAACACACTCCATATGCAATATAACTCTACCGTCAAAATTAATTTAGAGTAGTTCATTGACTGATACATGATACGGTGCTTTAGCCTTAGCAAGAATCTTAGCTCCTTCAAAGAGTTTGTCTCAAAAATATCTTCTCATGAGCAAATTAACTCTTTAACAGCCATGCTTTATTTTCTTTTATTTCTAAGGAAGGGCTAGTTCCTCGGACAGCAGTAGTCTTTAACCATTGGAAAGGAAAAAAAATTGTTAACAAGATTCAGAGGTATGCATCTGCAGCATGAAACAAACTAAGAATTGTGGCCAGGAACCCTTGGCAGCAAAACTGCTGAGACTATTAATTATAACTTTTGTTTTCATTGGCAAAAGGTACTAAAAAGTTAAAATATATGGTGCACTTTGATATCATGGGGAGCACAAGGAATGACGCCAACTTCAACTCAGTCCAGTCTAAAATTATGGTTCAGAAGAAAAGCACTTACCCACATATAATGCAGGGACTCCATTTAGTTAAGATTGATCACTGAAAAAATCACTAGTATTACAAATCTGGGCTATCCAGACTGGAAGGTTCATATTGGTTTCCAGCAGGTCTCCTTTCAACTTTTAATATTTTTCAAGGTTAAACCACTTCTAGATTTTCAGCCAAAAGTATCAAAATGCAGTGGTTTCAAAATGACTGCTTCCACTTTTCTAATGTATTTCTACTTGCTAAGAAATACAGAAGGCAAAAGACAATTATCATCATTTATACATAAAAAATACTCATTTATTTAATGTAACTTCTCAACTATTGTCAACTATCATTAGCATAGCAGGGCTGTCTGTTGGAATAGAGAAAGGCTGAAAACAGATACTTCAATAATGCATGACACTACCCATACCTTCAGCTACTTTCTGCAAGAAGTGCTTGCGTGCAGTATTAAACAAACTGACTACTGGATAAACGCCAGTAAAACTAAGAAAAGGTGTGTGTGAGTTGGAAGAGTGGGAGGTAAATGGAAAAGAAGGTGAGATCTCCAACGGAGACAAAGAAACCATCCTGTCAGCTGCAAAAATCCAATGCTAACCCCTCATAGAAGATTTTTTCCAGAGACAGTTTGTTTAAAGTCACTGGCATTGTTAGAAAATTTCTTTCACCACCCGAGCTTTTTCTTTTTAGGCCATTTTTACAATTTTACTTATTAGAGGTCTTTAAAAAACATATGATATCCTGACCCCAACCCTGACAACTGTCATCTTTTTCCTCATCAAAAACACAACAAAGAAGCACAGGCTTCAGTACTTTGCCTCCAGTTATGTCTGAAGCCAACAAATATAGAGTCTATGTTACAGAAAAAAACCCACACCTTTCCAAATTTCACTTTAGGAATGTCAAATGTCAGTTCAAAATTCAACCAGTACTGTAAATTTTGGAAACAGCAGGCCAATTTTCTCCATCAGCCCTGTGCTTAGGGACTGCGAGCAATATTAACTGAATCAAAAGCAGAACTGAAGCTGAAGTACTGAGCAGACATTTTTCTCAATACATTAGTGTTCATACATTAAGATCAGAAAAGACTAGTCCAATAAAATGTCTAGGTATGGGATATGAGGCTAAATCTAGAAAAATCAGAAAAATCCTGCCTTTCAGACAAGCATCCAGTCTTGAATGGACAAGTCTGTTGGTACTGAAGCCACCACTACACTTTCATCACTTTTTCCAAAAGTTAATTTCTTCCACTATTAAATAGAGTCTTTTCAGTCTGCAGTAGTATGGCTCTAGTTTCCAGTTTCTGCATCCTACCATACCTTTTTATACTATGAAAAGCCATTTATCAAGTACATGTATTTATGTTTCAGCTATTGAGTCACCCTTAATCCCTTTTGGGAGTCTAAAAGCAACTGAAGCTCTTCAGAACTTCCACTGATTCGTGATGTCTGTTTAGACTGACTCCACAGCACAGCAGGATGCAGCATCCCACCAGGTGCTGTGCAAGCCAGAAAAAATGTTGTGCAACCCCCTGCTTTCAGTTCCCTTCTTACACATTCAGGGGCTTTTAGCACATCCTCAGCATTCACCAGCTGATGGATGATTATCAGGATCAGACTCTTTCCCCCCTCTATTAAAAAAAATAATAAAAAAATTAATAAAAAAACATAATCCTGCATGAAGGTTTGCCACTGACTGCAATTGCTGATATTCTTCTCTAATAGGTATATGATGATCAGGAACTGCAGTATAAAAGAAAAACACATAACCTCATAACATAACATAACATAATGCTATTAGAGGGCTAACCATAAGTTGCGGTTACAATGAGTAAGAATTAAACCTCTAAGTGGATTTAAATGCAGCTAATTTTCTGTCATTTAAATTCCTTTAGGAGAAAGCAAGTATTGCACCAAACCAAGAAGTTAGGGGAACTATACAATGAATATGTTTTATCAGCTTACCAAGATTTCACTTCATATTCCTGTCAGTCTCTTTTCTATTGACTTCTTTTAACTCACATTAGACACTGCTGTTCTAGCAAACTCTTGTTAAAGGTCATTACCAGCCACTTTGCTTCAATCACAACAGGTTACAGGCTGGTAATTACCTGGGGTGCTCTATTTAGGAAGATTCAGGAGGTTCAAAAGCTGTTTTCTAAATCCAGGAGTTGTATATGAGAATTTCATGGTTCAATTCCCTTGGAGGAGTGAAGTTTTGAGATTGATGGGGGAGAGTGTATTTGGGGGAAGAGAAGCTGAAAGTGGAACTTCACCAATAAAAAAGCCTGTGTAATAGCTAAAAAGCAAGGTAAAAACAAGCTGCATATAAGAGATGCCAAGAGACTTTCATGGTTCCGGACAGGATTATGTAAAGTTTGCTGTAGCCCAGAAGGCCACCCTATTCCTGTCTCAAAATCAACAAACAGGTATCTAAGCAAGGAGCTACGCAGTTATGCTCACAGCAGTATCTCATCATAGTAAAGTGTTGGGGGTTTTGTTTGTTTTTAAGCATTAGTGCAAAATATTCCATTTCCAAGTTGCACCAGCAAGCTGCCTGCACCAATGCATTTACTGTCTAATTTTTTCCATTTCAAGAGAAAAACCAGGAGATTGTCAGTTACCACAGAATATCCCTCTGTTCTCCCCTTCCCGAATACAAAAATCCAAAGTCGCCATTGAGTGCTTCTGTTGTTTCTACTGTAATAGCTATACTACCACTTTTACTCCTGCTGGTTTCTTCACTTTTAGATCAGTTAGAAGAGTTTTTGCACAGAGCCTATAACAACGCTTTTCTCCCTGTGTGCTTTCTTTCCTCGGCTTTTCCACAATGGGACTTGGCAGGTATCTCAGGAGATACCATATGAGGTTTCCTTTGCTGCAACATACTTGCCTTGATTTTCAGGCAAGTAATATTACCTTCACAAAGAGCCATCGGATACTTGTTAAGAATCTCAGCACAGCACCTATTGTCCTCTCTCCTGCTTATGTAAAGTCACTCTCACATTGCACTAAAGAAAGCATGACTGAAAAAAACCATGAAAATAAAAGAGCAGACTCTGCAAATGGCGCCACTCAAACCCGATTGCAAGCACAATTTTTAAGCTAGCCACTGCTATCATGAGAGCTTTTCTCTTATTTTCCAGGATAAATTGGAAAGCCTTAAAGAGAACCAGAAGAAATGAGAGAGTCGTACTAGCCTCAGTTCTGCAAATCAGGTACACAGTTTCCTATATCTATACTTTCATCCCAAGAACCAACAGTAGCACTCTCACTGACTGAAAGATTGCTATAGTTAGCTCTACACACAATACACATGGAACACCTCAGAGTGAGTATGCTGAGAAAACCACACTTGCTAAGGGCAGAGTATACAACATAGATGCATACTATGAATAGGTAAAAAAACCCAAAACAAAACAGTTAAAAAGCTATTTTATTTAAAAGAATGCATACAATCATTTATCCTATACCTTCTAGAGTGTAACTCCAGGGAATATCTGGGAAGGTGCAAGGAGTACAAAATGTTTGAGCTTCTCCAATCTGGTGGATGAAACTGGCACTTTGGAATGCTCACAGGTGGCTCATTAAGAGAAGAGACAAAGCTACCCAAAGCCAGCATGAAATTGGGGTGGGGAAGCTGCTTCTTTTCAATTTGACAGGTAGGGAAGGAACACAAAAGGATTCCCCTTGTTGCCAACAGCAAAATAAAACGGAGACAAATCACATGTTTGATAGAATCTCTAATCATGTGTTTTACAGATTAAACCATGTCATTGACCTGATGACATCCTGATTGCATCTATTTCTTTACCATCTAAGGCACTGGAAATGTAACAAAGCAACTAAGGCACTTGCATCAAGGCAATAGCATTTCATAGACATAAGAAATGATACCAGGAGTAGAATCTGTATTAATGAGATGCCCTGTGGTACTGGAGTCACTAATCAGCTACATTGCAGGAGACTCTGCAGCAACTGAGATTCATGCATGCAGACAATAGAATAAACCTGCAAACCTTTATCTATGTAGAAGGTGAAAGAAATGAAAGAAAGTTCACTGGAAGAAGCTTTTTTTGAAGCACATAACATTGCCAAGTGTAAGTGTCCTGCCTTATCAAAAACTTCATCATGCACTGGATTAGAAGGCAAGATGGATTCACAACCGAGAACTTTCATTTCATGTCCATTTGCCAGTTTTAAAACTCTACACTCTTTGGTATATCAAACAAGGTCCAGGGTCTATCCAGGCAGTCTAGTCAGAAGTAGCAAGAGACAGGGCCTGAGACAAAGCTATGACATAGGTCTGAGATTGCTCCAGAAGACGAGGCTGAAGACAGGTTTAAGGACAGGTTTGCTGTAGGTACACCTACAGCAATAATTCAGAACAGGAAGGCCTGAGCCTAAGCTTAAAAATGGATCCTCTGGACCCGCAGGCAGATGGTGTACCTCTTGGTACTCAGAATCAAGACAGTAAACACCTTTTGGTTAACTGCAAGTCATCTTGTTTAAGAGATGATTCCTGGGGAGGAATGCTGCTTTTCTGTTGCAGATACAAGCAGAGGTCTGGAGGTTTTTCTGATCCTTGTAACAAAACAAAACAGCTCGTCAATAATTCCGTCCTCTTTCTACTTTCAAATGCAACACAGACATTCTTCATGTAAGACCATCTAGTGCCAGCAGCTACTGATGAGCAACACGCATGCCGATCATGACACTTTGAATAACCCAGAATAAACCAGCTATTCTTAAATGAGACAATAATGAAGTTAATTACCAAGCGTTCATCCATTTAAGTAAGAATGTACTGCCCTCACACTAAGAGTTGAAAATCCACTTGCCCAAGGTGATTTTTCACACTTTTTTGTTCCGACTTCAATTTTTTGACACTGGAGCTTTAAGGAGAGGCCCTGACAAAGAAACCATGCAGCAAAACTGGCTTAAGTGGGGATTTATGTGGTGATGAGACCACACTTGCTGGGTTTCCTTGAGTATTTGACAATAATTCTCCTCCCCCTCTGGGTTTGGCACTCATGGGGTCCCTGTGGTGGGTCCAGAGAAATGGTCTCACACTGAGACATCTAATATACAATGAAAAAATGTCTTCAGCCTGGAGAGTGTCCAAAGATAACTGCATATCCAGTAATATTTTATTTCTTTTATTCACTCTTGGAACTTCTGCATTAGACTTTGGCAAGGTGACACCACAGTTAATTTTGCAACATGCAGTCAAAAACTGCACTATTAAAAAAATTATGAACAGTTCACAGGTTATGACTCTCGCACCCTGCAGTCATTGAAATTCTTAGAAGTCACACCTCAGCATCAAGTGCCAACTCAGATAACCAGACAAATGTTTAAGTCTGAGGATAAAAGAAAGGGATATTTAATTCAAAACTGAAATCTAGTTACATTTGTGAAGGATGGATTGAAGTGGGCAGAGTGGTTTGAGTTTTCATTTACTGGGGACATGCCTCATATTATAAAGGTACAATGTTATTTCTAGAAAACAGATACCACATGAACCCAAAGTCGGCATGGTATCACCAGACATGTATTTGACTACAACATCAAAATCAGTTAAACATAATTTCTGGGTTTAGAATTTAATTGATCTAATAAGATATATGAGCATTACACATGCCAGCCTTTGCCAAGAAGTAAGTCATCTCCATTAGCCTTTCCCATTAATACGAGGCTGATAGCAAGCAAAAAAACCCCCAACTCCTGTCTCACTAAGCACAGAAATAATATTGCCATCTTGTGGTAGTCTGTAGGCAGTACAAAATTTGGAGGCACAGGCAGACTTCAGCTGATATACCTTAGGTATTCCTGGATACCAGAAATTTCAGTTTTACTGAGCACAATAGAAGATACTTGAAAGGCATCTTAATTCTGCCTTCATGAGGTTTCTTTCTCTCTCATCACCCCAGACAGAAGACCAGGAAGGCCATTAAACCTGACTCAACTGTAATCATTGCCTTTTACTATCTTAATTGCTTACTGTTAAAGTCTGCCTCCTTAAAAGCAGCATCCTGAATTTCCTCTGTGTTCCTTCTGGGAATAAGAATTAAATGCACTGGTCACCTTTCTTAGAGAAGGTGCTTCAACAGCCCCATTACACAACCCACAGGGCAAAATACATCAGTTTCTCTGCCTTGAATCTTCACCACCCCCAGGAAGAATCTGTTGATCTTACAGATTGTTATAATTACAAACAGACAAAATCAAATGGTGGTCACTTGGATTCCTAAGTCCCCGAGTGTCTGGGTGAGCAGATTTCCTACAAGTTCACCTGTAAACAAGCAATCACAAAAACAGACTGCACAGTAGATCACATTACTGAGCGGTCTGGGTTATCAACTAACATATAGCAACACATATGCTTACAATTACACATACAAAATCATCTACACATTTACCACCAATATTCATGCACTCAAAAATAAAAGGTGGACTCCATTTGTGGCAATAATGGAAGTTATGTAAATATGCAATATATAATGTAAATTAAGGCATTGTCAAATATGTGTACAATAAATGGTGAAGACCCGTTCATAGTTTGCTAAAGTTCCATTTAAGCCAAATTATGGATGGCAGTCATATGGTAACAATTCTGGTCTTTGATTTTTAAATTACTTTATCATTATTGTAAGGAAACAATCTTCATTTTTACAGTGCTTTTACTTCTTCACCAATGGACTATTAAAACTTCAGAGTTATTTCTTAGCAGTCTTTTCTCACATCTTTTGTGGAAAAGCTGTCTTAGGATAGATTTAGAATCATATTTGTGCCTCTTAAGAAATAGACTTACAAGGCCTGTGACTTACAGAGAAATTAAACTTGGATTTGTTTTCATACTAAGATGCTTCAGAAAACTTTTAAAATAAGTTTTCTTGCAAGTCTTCCACTGTTAAAAACTATTTCTATGAAAACCATGAATTAGAAAAAAAAAAGACACAAGACAAAAAGAAGTACGCATGTTTCCTAAAATCAGCTGTAAGCCTTCCCTGAATATCCTTAACCACTTGCTTTGTTGAATACCGAAGTCCCTTCACTGGCAGCTTTTTCAAAATAGTAACACAAATATGAAGACAAGTTTTGATTCCAGTGCAAGTGTACAAAGAAAGCCATCATTCCGCTTTTCTTATTTCAGGAGGAGACTGCAGTTCTTACCCCTTAAGAAGCAATATTATAGACACATTAGAGACACATAAGAAAAATTACTGGTTTGGATACTTTGAAAAAATAGACTTAATTAGCAAGGCAAATTCTTACTAATAAACTAGACTTCCAAGCCCTCATTCACTAGTGAAATACTTGCTAATTCTTTTCATTTAGAAAGTAATTCAGATTGATTTTTTTTTAACATATTTTGTTAACAGAATAAAAAAAAAAGAAAACCGCCAAAAAACCAAAAAAACCTTTTTTGTTACTGAAGATTCATTCCCTCTGAATACCAAGATACAAAGTAATCTATAAAAGCAGAAAACCTTGCAACTATATAGCACAATAAAAGTTGATGTTTTTCTCATATTATTACTGTTTCTAAAACGTACTAATTTTCCAGTCTAGTTGATCATGCAAATAAATGAACTTATTCAAAGATCTTTCCATCTCAACTTTGGTGGCAGGACAAATTGGGTTTTTTAAAAAAAATCCTTGGAAAAGTCTTCAGTCTCCTGCATCAGAATCCTGTTACCAGGTTTTCCCAGAAGAATATATTCTAGCGCCTTACTTTTCCTATAGTAGCAAGCTGCGGTCCTCTAAAAGCAAGTGAGATTGAAGTAAGACTGAATAATAGGTCCCATTTCTACAACGAACCTCAGCTCTTAGACAGACACGAAAATTACACCTTGCCCTAATAAGGCATTCTCATTCCAGCTGTCAGAGATTTGAGCAAGTGTTAAGTAAACTGAAATACATATTTACTAGTTACTAGAGCTTTTCTTTTCATTTTTACCTTTTAATGTCTGCACCTGCTAGACACATTTGTTACAATATTCCAGAAAGGAAGGTATAACATAAACTACAAAACATTCTGCAAATATCCCCTTTGCTTGGAAATTTCCTCCTTTTTCCAGAAAGTTTGGGGAAAAATTACCAATGTGAAGCAGGATAGCTTCTTGGCACTACGACCTCTATTCATTGAGAGCCAGCTGTACTTAACCAGCACCAACTCACAAAGCAGATTCACCTACACTAACTCAGTAGGAATGAAAAGAGGCGAAGTAACCAAGAGACTTCTGATCCCATTTCAACTCCTACATTGCTTTGGCAAAAGGACTCTGCTGGGCTAACGCTTCTTCTGCTTCACCAAGAGACATAACCAAGAAAGTGTGAAATCAGAACATCTCTGTTTTAGATAAACCACAAAAGGTGTTGCTGTCGATGGCACTTTGATTGCAACCCTGTAGATGGGTTCTCCTCACAGCATTGCAGACAGTCAGCTCTAAAGAGCAACATGAGCAAGATACAGATGGAAAGTACAACAGAGTTAAGAATCTGAATGTGGCACTGGAGGTACATCAGATTCTGTGTTTTCACTGTTATTGCTATGGTCTAAGAGTCTTATTGCCATTATTACATTTGGCAGTTTAAGCATCTAGCTATTAGCAAAGGACAAAAACTCATCTGGTTTTCATTCTAAAGGGCCAGTACCCAGCATCAATTAGATACAAGTCTGTGTTCCAAACTGCTCAAACACATCTTTCACATCAGGACCTCACATAAGGTTTTCTGAGCACTCCTTCATTTAAAGCGATTGCCACTCCTTCCCTTCCCAACCATCCTTACCAAAAAGGCTGTATGCAGTCCGGCAATCTGTTCCACAATGTTTCAGTTATTTCAGGGTTGTCACAGCCCTACATCCACATACAGAGCCTCCTGTGCCTCATTTGTTTCCCACTTTGCTTGCACTCAAGCAAGTGCTTGAGGTTGTCCCCTTATGACCACTTTTATCCTTCCTGACAGCTCTCTCCCATCACCTTGCTCCATGTATTTGTCACCCCTAATCTCTGTTCCTTCTCTTAAGTGTAAGCTGCTATCACTCATATCTAGTTTAAAGCCCTTTTCACCAGGTTGTTAAATCTGTAGACAAAGACAGTTTTAACCCATTTTGTCAGATGGATCCTGTCTGTCATTCCTTGGAAACAGACATATAGTCACAAAAGCCAAAGTGCCTTCTGCAACACTAGTCACACAGTCACTTGTTAATTCACAAGAGGCATCCATTCCTACTGAACCTTTTCCCTTCATGAATGGGAATGAGGACAATATAGCCTGAGCTCTCGCATCCTTCACCTTTGCCTCCGGAGCTCCATAGTCCCTCTTGATTTGTTCTAGGTCTCACTTGGTGGTGTCATTAGTGCCCTCCAAGCAATTATTGAAGGGTAACAATCTGAAGGCCAGATGAATTTTAGCACTCCTCTAAAACACCCTGGATCTGTAGACTGCTGGGCCCCAGGAATTTACAGACTTCCCGTGACTTGTTTGACTGGCAACTGGGTGTTTCCATCTCGTGCAAAAACAAATCTCCAACCACTAATGCCCACCACTTCCTCTTGATACCAATGCTTGTTCAGGCCCAGCTGGCTCTGATGCCTTCCTTAACAGAGTTAGTTCTCCTGTGTTAGCTCTCCTGTGTTAGTTCTCCTGTGTTGGCTATTAGGACACAATACCAATTTTGTAAATTCAGACGGAAGAGAAGAAACCTTTCTCCTGTTGCTGAAGTCAGAAGCTTCCAGCCTCTCCATTCTTGGGAGTGTCTACCCACCACTCCTTCAAGCATGAGGTCTACTTGTGCTGTCTTCCTTGTATTGTGCGGTTTGGGCTCTTGCCTCCGCAAACACCCTGATAAGACAAGAAAATTAACACAAAGAATTTAGAATATATATATCAATAAAAGTTGGATTTAAGATCTCATCTATACTGTATTGAAACCTAAAACTGGATGCTCCAGCTCTATATCCTGATCATAGCCCGAGCCTTGATTCCATGTTATGTTTTGGAAGCTACAGATCATGTCAGAAACAGTTTAAGGTCATTAAAAACTCATTAACACTTCAGAAGTGAAGTCATATTTGTGACTCAGTCTGTCCTGGCAACTGGATACATCTTTTCCTTTAAGAGAGAGATCACTGATAAGAGATGTGTAATCCTTACAAAGATTAGAGAATTTTGCAGAACTAGATTAATATTAATCTGACTCAAACCACTAAATAACTTGATCAACATAAAAAGCTGTAGCCCTTGCTCAGTGTCACACTAATGAAAGAAACCCCACTGACATGAAAGGAACTGCTTGCATGCTTCCATAACACATATATGTAGTTGTTTAAAGAAAAAAAACCAAACAAAAACAAAAAACCCAAACAACAAAACACAAGCCAAAAAAATCACAACAGAAAACCACAAACTTGTTATTTCTTCTTACAGTAAACAAACATGGAGATATCATTCATATTATCCAGACTTGCTTTTATCTTTTTTCTCAAAAGGATGACAGACATCAATAATAATTTTTTCTTTTACTTACGAGAGACCATTTCTGACTCAGTGTTCCATTAAGAACTTCATCAGCAAACCCAGCCATTTTGCTAAGATGATGGCACGTACACAAAGCTTTATTTAGTTTTAAATCCCACCAATTGTCCGTAAGTGGTTCCTTTGCTATTCTGTTCACCCCTATAACATCTGCTAATACTTAACATAGTATTTAATTTCACTTCTAGTCTCAAAAAAAGTAGCAGCCAACATTTCCATTTTTGAGACACAAATCAAGAAAATATTCAACATTGTTAACTTCCCATCTAGTCAAGGTACCCCCCCCCTTATAGAAATAATCTCAGTAATTACACTTGACAGGTAGAATTTTGAGTGCCCAAGTTGAATGAGGTTCCTCTGAGCTTGACACTGCAACAGCAGGGTGAGGACTCCTGCAGTACTCATGCTTCCAAGGACCTAACTTTTAAATATGGCAAGCCAATAGTGGGGAAATAAACAGAGCAGATGACATGAATATTAACTTAATTGCTAAGAGGTCCCAGAGATACAAGCAGATGGAGAATAACAGCTCACAGGGGATAACGGATTCTGAACTGCACTGTAAGATTTGAAAAGGTTGCTTTTATTGAACATTATGGTTTATGCCCTAAAAAAAAAAATAAATAAAAAAAAAAAATTGAAGGGTTAAAAACTAAACAACTGTGGACACCGCTGAGGCAAAAGCAGAGGGATAATCATGGACAGCAACAGAGAACTGTGAACATTGCGCTGAAGTTCTCATTTATTGGTAAGCTGTGTTAGTGCAGCCCTAACTTCTTTTCAGGAACACGACCATCCCTGAAAGTAGTAACAAAAGTGGTACTCTTTACAACTCCAGTTCCTCTCTTCTATTCAGTATCTAATTCCAAAAAGCAGGTATCTTCTGCTAACCCGATAAGAACTGTAAGTTCTTCCCCAAAACCACGTCTTCAACAAGACAACATTCGAGCCAAATACTTCTGCCCAGAACCATAGAAATTCCCTCCATTTAATTAAATGCCAACTCAGGAGATTCCAGTAGGATGTCTAGACAGCCACTAGCAATTTAAACGACCAGCCTTCTCATAATTGCATTAGGAAAGTGCATGGCTTGCTGAGATGGCCTAATTATGTGTTAAAAGAGTGTTAAAATAAACTTTCCTAAAGGAAATATTTGGCACGGTTATGTTTCACCTACTAGCCTGGTTGCACGTTCTGTCATTTTGCCACAAGTACCACAGCAAAATGCACAGCTCCCCCCAAGTAACTGCATTCAGGGTGCCAATTTTTACCTAGATGTTTTACATATAGGGCATTGTAGCTTAAAAAGAGATGACAAGAAATAGTACTTTCAGGAATCTAAACAAGCTGGAAACACATAAGGAAATTAAACATGCAGAAGTTTCAAGTGTGAAGCAGCAGCATGTACTAATAAGGATGATTTGTAAGTTACTTTCTTTATACATACCTACTTAAAGGCAGGCCAGAAAATAAGACTTTCTCTATTCTATTTTTTTTTAGCAAATGAATTTGCCTAAGAAGAAGTGTTTCTCAGTCCTTAAGTCTTCCCTTATTCAAAATATTTTTGTGGAAAGAGTGGAATAAATTGGTTTCAACAACAACAACAACAAAAAAGATACTCCAGTTGCCAATAGCAAAGGAGGAAACCAACCTTTGACTTAAGCTCCAAGCTTTCATGGAAGCTTCTGTGGAGTTAGAGAACTCTTCTTCCATCACTATCACCTCCCCTGTAACCAAGCTGTGCTGGATAGTGTGTTTATCTGTGTTGGATACACAGATTTTCATCTGGTTTTTCACCTGGTTTCACATATAAAGCAAGGAATGACAGTTTTATCTTAATACTCCTGTATTTTGCCCAAATTGCTTGTAATTACTTTTGAATTCTCCCATTCCACTATTTACACCTTCGATTTCCTGCTTCACTCCCCACAGAGCAAGGTTAGACTGGATATGCTCCTTATGTCCTTTCTACATTGAATTATCTTAATACAGGATTATATTACAAGTATCCTAACACAGGAGCATTATGCTAACAAAGGAATACCGTAACCACCTCTCAGGTCTAGGACATTGTGCTTAAATTCCTCTCAAAGACCCCACACTGTGCTAAGCTCACTGTGACGAGCACATGCATCTTCCAGCCACAACACTGATACAAACAAACAAAAAAATGTAGCTTCCTGTTCTAGATATAAAAGTAGATTTAAACTTCCGTGACCTGAACAACACTCAATATATGTTCCACAATACCAGATTACCACAGTAGACTGATGGAATTCCAGACTGAAGTAGCTAAATACTGAAGCAAGTTCCTGCTACATAGCCTTAGTTTTCTGACTATCCATAGCCATACACAGAAAGTAAATGTACACTTACTGCATTGCCTAGATACTTGATTTCTAGATTTTGAATGAATGGCCATGTTCAGCACAATCCACCATTATGATCCAGTGTCATTTGAGACAGGGAAGAACACACATTGGTCCTCATGGCGGCTTTAACCACCCTGATATATACTAGAGAGACAACACATCAGTCCAAAAGTATGAAGGGTAAGGTGATGAAGTAGGCTGACAAGAGCTTCATGACGTTCAACAAGGGGAAGTGCAAAGTCTCACACCTAGGTAGAAAATAATTGCATGTAGCAGCACAGGTTGGGGAGCAACCAGCTGGAAAGCAGCTTTGCAGAAAAAGCCCTGAAGGTCCTGGTGGTCACCAAGTTGACCATGAGTGCCAGCCATGCACACTCATGACAAAGGCAGCTAATAGCATTGTGGACCGCATTAGCAAAAGTGTCACTGGTAGGTTTAGAAGGGGGTGGCCCTTACCTTCTGCTCAGCACTTTTTTAAGGCTGAATCTTGAGTGCTGGATGCAGGTCTGGGCTCCCCACTGCAAGAAGCATGGATATATTGTAAAAAATGCATTGAAGAACCACAAAGTTGATCAAGAGATTTGAGCTTCTGACATACAAACGGAAGATGAGAGAGCAGAGAACAGTTATCTCCAAATTAGCTTGAAAAAGACTCAGAAGGATCTTATCAATTGTATTGGGTTTGTATGGTATGGTGTTAGTAGCAGCAGGGCTACGGAGGTGGCTTCCATGAGAAGGTGCCAGAAACTCCCCCTATGTCCGATAAAGCCAATGCCAGCCAGCTCTAAGACAGACCTGCCACTGGCAAAGCTTGAGTCCATCAGTGGTGGTGGTAGCATCTCTGGAATAACATGTTTATTGTGAGAACAGCAGCTCTGCAGACACCAAGGTCAGCGCAGCAGGAGGGGAGGAGATGCTCCAGGCACCAGAGCAGAGATTCCACTGCAGGTCATGGAGGTCCAGATATTCACACAACAGGCACAAAATGAAATACTGGAAAATCCAATTAAACATAAAACAAACAGTGGTGAAGGTCATGCGCTGAAGTAGGTTTTCCAGAGAGGCTGTATAACCTCCATTCTTGGAGATATTTAAAATCTCATTGGATAATGTCCTGACCAACCTGAGGCATTGGACTAGATGATCTCCCAAGAAGTCCCTTCCAACCTCAGCTATTACTTGATTCAGTGAAGTTATGAGGAACATTAATATCTAAGTTAGTAGTAAACTTACAGTAGCTTTGTTTTTTAAAACATTTTCACACTGTCTAGGCAAGCAAAATAAGTCTATAAACGCAGTAAGACTGCAAGTACAGCCCTTCTCCTGGAACCTTTCTGTTCATTAAACAGCTCACAGCTAAAACTGGGATTCAAGCCTCTGCCTCCTGTTTTGCACTATATTGCCTATAGTATAAGCATTCTTTCTCAAAAGTTTCCTATTTACATATCTCAATGCCAGAGGCTTCTCTTATTCCAAAATACCCTGAAGATAATTTTGTTCTCTTCAGGCACAGAAGTTTCCAGGCAAGAGTCCCTCTCAATATTGTAAATGTACATATTTATGAATATATGTAATAGATTTTCACCTCATCTTTAAATTCTCAAGCTTATAGGGAATAATCATGTCAAAAAAAATCAACAGTTCATCATATAAACCAGGACATTAACTCAGCTGCAATTAGCTTTTTAACTCTACCACCATAAGATTAACCATGAAGATAGTCAGCTAGTCCCAATCAACTTAAACAATTAACCACACACAGGAACAGCTTGTGCACTTCTCTTTTCCAAACATCTGCTTTGTGCCTGGCAGATGAAATATCTACGCATATGGAAAGTTTCGGTCATGGGGTCACCATATAGGCCAAGAACATGAGCTTTTGTCCTTCAAGTAAATTATTGTACAATTTTACTAGTCCTATTCTATTAAACTTCAGCCAAAAGATGTTCCTAAGCGATGCACTTCATAACCTCATGTTGCCAGTTCTAATAGACTACATGCACTCTAATAACAGAAAAAAACCACCCTGTTGTCCATCTAATCACTTCCATCACTTATTCCACTGCCATATCAAGTACAGTTTAGCCTGACATCTGGATTTTATTGTCAGAAGTTTATCTAGCACTACAAGTTAGCTTAGGTTTTGTTTTGGTACCACCTTCAGTGTTTGGGAGGTTTGCAAAGACTGGGCTCTGTCCCTGGAAGGGTTTCCCTTGTGATATCTTTTGATTTCACTGAAAATGAAAATAATCTTTTACCACCTTAAGACCATATCAAAATAGCAAAAATATTTAACTCATTAACACAGAGTTTGTAAATACAAAAGGCTGTACAAAGGACCATGGACATATCCATTACTTTTGCCAAAAGAAAGCCAAATGACCAGTAAAAACTTATAGGGCAACAAGAAGATCTGAGACAGGGTCATGTTCTCTAAAGTCTCTTATGGCTATAAACCTAAGCAAAACAACAGGATGACCTTTACTGATTCACTCAACATACCACTGAATTCCTCTTTTTCCTTCCCTTGGTCAAGAGGACCCAGGAAAGTCAACCAAGGTCACAAAAAATAGTCCAGAGAACAGTATTCAGCAACTTTTTCTTTTTTTTTTTTTTTTTTTGTATAACCTTTGGATAATTTCAAGAAACATTTTGCATAGTGATTAACAAGCCTCTGCCAAGTACGTGCAATAACAAAATAGATTGTGCTTCAAGTATTTCCTAACCATCATATAGACAAAGCCATGGGCTGAGTGCTGTGGCAGTGACTGAGGAGCAAACCAGAACAGACCAGTATCCACAGCAGTAGAAAGTATTCTAAGCACATGAAGGTGACGATTCACCACATGCAACCACATGCAGTGACTGAGGAGCAAACCAGAACAGACCAGTATCCACAGCAGTAGAAAGTATTCTAAGCACATAAAGGTGACGATTCACCACATGCAACCATGGTGATCAGCGAAGGAGATAAAAATACTTGACAACCCAGGTATGTGACAGAAACAGTTGAAGGTTCCCACAGAAAATAAATTAATTGGAATCATCTAGACCTCAGGTAACAAGATGAATCCCAGCTACCTCTTGTAAGTGAATGTAGGGAATTCCTTTTTAGCATAATACACCACTTTCTGCAACTGGTATCACAGTCAGTGTTGCACTAATACCCTTTTTCCTTTGAAGTATATCTTGTGATGCGAAAAACATGAAATCAGTCTTCTCCTGACTGCACAGTGAAGTCAAACCCTGTCTCTGTTCATGAGGCATGAATACCTATAACATAGCAAGAACTGTCACATATGTCACTCATCCAAATTATTGCAGAATTTTTCCGGTTAACAAATTCGAATGCACTACAGAATGGCAAAGGGGAAGGGAACCCAACAACAACAAAAAAAATCCCAAGCTTTTTAACTCTATGCTGTCACATCATTGGTAGCAAATAAATTCTAAATTTACTCAAGGTCAGAGCTGCCATTACAGTTTGTGATGAATACACTGGTATACCCCAGTTTCTAACTGAGGCAGATTTGAGGTGGGGGCAGGGAACCAAACAAGGCAATATCCCAAGGAAACCCAACCCAAGCAAAACCCATAAAGCTATATGAGTGCACTAAGAAATTTAGCCAACACAGAGTTTGAAATTACAACCAACTAAAAGTACAGTGCAAGACCAAGCACAGAAATTATCCATAGTCTGATAGAAGTTTATATACATCTTACACATAGACCAGAGACAACTCCTCCCAGGCAGCAGCTCTTTCCACAGAGCCAAAAAGGTATCACAGAAGATACTTCAGTGCTGCCAAGTAATTGCTCACAACATCTGTCTCTACAAGGTGACTCCTACCACTGCAAGTGGGTTAGACCCTGGCACTGTGATTGTGTTTAAAGCTAGCAAGTTGCATCTTGGTTCAGCCTCCTTCCATCCTACTTCTGAACCTTAACTGTGAACTGATGTCTCACATCTTAAACAGTTACAAAATACATACAGGAGTACACATCAGCAGCAGGCTGCTCTCTCAAATCAGACAAGTTTCACAGTAGCCAAACTTGGATTTAGGTTTCTATTTTGGTTAATTCTTTTAACCTATGTAAAAGCTTCTCCTATTAGGCACATGAGCTCACAGGTCTGTTAGTCAGTCAGTAAACTGTTCCCCTCCTGGACTGCTACTTTACGCGATGGCATCTTGAAGCATCTTCTAAGATCTGTAAAATGGCATCAGGGCACACAAGCCTGGGTAAAAAACAAAACAAAACAAACCACCAGCAGAGAGGGTCTGCCTGGCTGTTCACTTTTGTCCAGGATTTCCTCCATCACTATAACCTGTAATGCTACTTTATACCAGCCATGACCAGAAGAGGCAGCCTGCACCTTCCCCTCCAAACATCACTGATATTTGCCACAGTTTACATGGTTCTCAAGCAAATTAAAGAAAATGCCTCAAGGAGGTCAAATCTTCCTTTCTTTCAGGTGCTGAGGGAAGGCTTTTTTTCTCTCCATGGGGTAGCTCTGCTCAGCAGGAGTCTTATGGGATGGCTCTAACCATCTGAGGACATCACCCACTCAGAGGGCTTCCAACCCTCAGAAGCTCACAGAAGGTATGAATATCATGTCAAAACTAAATACGATTACTATAGCATGGTCCTGAAGGTCTTGAAACAATTGTAAGGTACACCAAAATGTTATACAGTCCCGTTAACAGCATTGGACTTATTACAGTTTTAACTTCTACATTATACTGTGGCTGATAAGATATATGAGGAAGAAAAGTTAGAATCCTTTTTTGTTTCTTTAGGTTTTCCCAAGGAAATCAGTTTCACCTTTCTTTCTGCCAAAATTATCACTATTTCCTCTGTCAGCAGGAGTGAGGGCAATCGGCTTTCCCAAAGAACATTCAATTTCTTGAAGAAATTATAGAAGAAATTGTTGTACATGAGAAAAACATAGGTAATCATCTTTACTCATGAAACCTACACAACTCACAGGAAACTCCCACTCTGTGCTGAGCACAAGGCATGTTCTATCTCTCGTAGCAAAGACTGGTTTTCTCTGCCCCCTCAAAATGTGTTTCAGACATGGTCATAGTTATTGACTAAGGCAGGATAAGGAGCTTGTTTAGCATGTCAAGAGGACTCTGGGGAGAAAGTTACCAACAACATTGATATTTCTGCATTCAGTCATTTCTCTAGATCCCCTCCACTTCTGGAATATATTATAATCCAAGTAATATCTCACAGTATGTCTTTTCCTGAATTTGTAAACTGCTGAAAACAGGACTTGCTCTGGTGAAGTATGTGTTCATATGAACCACTGTCCTTTTGGGTCTCATTCATGTCACTTCAGCTGCAGTTTGATAACTGCTCCAGCCCACAGCTGTGCACATGGCAGTCCAGTCTTCTTTCTCCCTAATGTAAGATGCCCAATTTCATAAATCAGGCAATATAGTGAGCACTGCAGCTGTACCTGTTCATTACATTACTTGCCTGTGTCAGCTTCTGCATAGCAAAGCAATTCAGCCAGTTGCCTGAACTTAGACTTTGAGTACTTCAGTGCTTTTAAAATGGTGAAACAGGGCAAACGTTCATAATTCTTACTAACAAAATACTGACAAGTCATTTATGCTTTTTAACATACCACTGAAAACAACATCAGATGGAAAGAAGAGAAATTATTGTTGTGTTCCTTGGAAAGCACAAGGCTAGCACTGCAATAAACATTTATGTCTTCTCTCATCATATCATCTGAAAAACCTTTAGCCATCTCCTGTGGTCTCTGTTGTTATCATTACACTTTAATGGCACAGCCATTAATTTAAAGCAGTCAGCTGCATGATATCAGCACAGCTGTGCAGCTAGTCTAATTGCTCAGAGTGATGTCATTCATCAATTCCAAACCTGTCCTACTAGACACCATTTTCCCCTATAAGGAAACTTGTCCAGTACTGAATTTATATCCAGACTATAATGTGTTCCAGCAAAGGTGTAAAATTATTCTACTGAAACCATGTGTCAGGCTGTTAAAGACTGGAAAAGAAATAGGGAATTTTAGCTTGTTAACACAGATAAAAGGTTTTATGTGTGAGAACCACAAGATGAACCTTGACAAGAGCCAGGCATTGTGCCTCACTTACTGGAAGCACCGGTTTTACCTCCTACCTATAACTCCTTTGGCCCATGCTTTGCTCCTACTCAGTTCACTAAACAGCTACTTGTACATCGGACATTGTAGCTGTCCATTGAGAAAATTTCTCTACACATTTCTATAAACATCTCTTATGCTTGTGACAGCTCAGTACTCTGAATGTACCTAATGAAGTGCATTTCTGACTTTTTTCATTTAAAAAAGGACACTATATTGTCTTGAACAACTCATTACTGCCTCTCAAAACCACACACTGCTTTTATTTACTTTAAATTTGTTCAAATGCCCAAAACAATACTATCAATTCATGTTTTAATAAAAATACCCTAATCTAAAGCAATTATATCTATGCATTTCAAAGCAAAAACTGAAATAATGAGATCAGAACAAAGGATTTACTTCACTTGTATTTACTTGGTAGCATCTCTGATTTATTCACATAACTCTAAGTTTTCAGTTCACATTATACTAAGGCTTGCATAAAAGTACTATCTAAAATAAAAGCCTCATTATTTCAATACAATACATTACCAAGCAACTATATTAAGGAGCATAACAATTACTGACACTCTGTCACTAACTAAATTTTATAGATATTGCAAGTGGCTTCAATGTAGACAGCCTTTTTCTGTGAAATACATTCTAAACACAGTTCTTAGATTTTGACATAAGAATGGCTGAATATAAACTGTTACTGTTATCAGCACTGTCTTCCCACCCAAGCAAAGCTTGTTCTATGTGCACTTAGGGAATAACAGACTTAATGGATAGCTATAGCTCCTCTGTGAACTGGCAAGGAGCCAGTTTGCCTCCAAAAAGCCTAAAAAAAATAAATCTTTGCAAACCTCTATTAGAAAAGATAGTGCCTTTGAGAAAAGGAGCAATAATTCAAATGCAGTCCGTGCAAGAGCTCATAGCTATGTAAGCTTCCACACAGTCAGATGCAAGCAGCATGCAAGGTAGAGAAGCACAGCAAGAGACGTGTTTTGTAATTATTACTACATGGTTCATTTCTCTTCTTGCAATATTTTGCTCAGTCGCTGTGTCTGGGCCAAGAATAACATGCCACCTAAAAGGGGAAGGGTAGCATGCAGTCAGCAGACCCTGCATCACATTATTTCTCTTGAAGATGAACTGCCTGGAAAATATCCCTTCCTCCCCCTAAAAAGGCATCTTGAGCTAACAGGCAATTGTCAGACATTTTTCATTAGCAGGAACATATGCCAGTGTCCACATATGCAGTTTGCCATCCTTATTCTTGCAATGGAGTGAGCTACCTTTTACGTTTGACTATAAGCTAAAGGCATTTTGATGTTCATGCCTGTCTTCAAGAAGAGGATTTCAGAAACGCTGGGATTTAGAGAACCACATGTTATGCTTCGACAAGTAAAAGCAGAAGTAGTCTCTCAGTGTTTGCTCATGAATAACCTTTATCAGTAAGAGCAGCCCTACTGAACTATGATGAACCAGTTATCACAAATATGCATTGCACGGCATATCTCTTCTTGTTAATCAAGAATCTACTTAAATTTTTCTGGCCAAAAGTTTTCTGTTGTACTTGGAAGAGTTTTCTTGTTGTTTGACTCACTAGTTGTACAGATAGCAGGGCAGGACAAAGAAACAAAGCCAGTCAAGAAAGTCAAGCCTTCAAAAAAGCCTGGGTTGGCTTTTACTTCTAGTCTTTTTTTTCACCTAGAGAAAAACTCCATCCCAGCAGGGTCAAAATAGAATTTATGCCTTTTATTCTTTCTTTTGTTTAACGTATTAGGTGGTGCCCTAAGTAGTCATGGGATAACACATTAAAGATTTATTAGAATACACTGCCATTCTACATCAGACAAGAGCTAGTCTGAGTTGAAACTTGGGCAGCAAGTCAAATGTAACATTTAATTTAACATAACTGTGTATGCAAGACTGTAACAGAACTGGATTAAGTATGAACAGATATTTCTAAAGAATCACATGTGAAGTACCCATTGTTTATGCAGAAAGAGACCATCTGTGACAAAAACTTACCTATAACTCAAGAACGAGGTTTTTTGAAGATAAGCTTTTTCAACAGAAAAGCTTTCATAAAAATAATTTGAAGTTAAAAAGAGCATTGAAGTCAATGTGACAGAATCTCTCATCTTGAAGTTATCCTCCTTTTGCAGATTGCTACCTAGGAATACCTGGAGGTAGGATCTGCCATTGCCTTGATTCCCTGCATGCTTATCACCCACAGCCATCATTGCCCTCTTTCACTGTTGTAAGAGGATCAGTTGGAAGTTTCATGGGTGTCAATAAAGGTAGGCAGCTAGCAATTGTCTTTCAGAACGAATATTGTGGCAATGCTGCACTGTGTAAGCACTCTTTTGCCTTGGAGTCTTTTGATCCTACTCTTTGAGTTTCCTTTTGTCTTTTTTAATTATTTGCACCGAAATAGTAGCCATAATATACTTGATCAAAAAAAAAGATATTTTTCTCATCAGACAAGATGAACCTGATACTTGTAGATAAAGTATATATCATAAAAAAAAAGTCCCCACCCCAAGGAAAATGAGTCATCAGAATGTGAGAATTTACTTCTTGATATTTTATTAGGTATCTATTTTGTACACATAATGAACACTAATCTCCCGTAGTCAATGAATAACAGAAGTAATTTCAGGACTATTTTACAATTAGAGTTAAGGATGCAGTGTCTACACTTCGAGGGGCCACAAAAGACTGCCTCTGGAATACAAATTCACAAGGTGGTTTTTTACCCCCCCCCAAAAAAAAATACAGTAAAAATAAAGAATAATTCTGTTTTTTCACCCACTAATATCTTCTCTAGCCTGTTATCCAAACTTTTCTATATTAACAGCTTGATTGCCCACCACAGAACCAAATTCATCTGCTGGCCTTAGCAAACACATAGCACTGGATGCAGGCCAGATTCAGTTACTCATCTTATCCATGAAGATAAATTGTTGAAATAGCTAAAAGGTAAAGGTCTCCCAACACAGCATGAAGTGTTCAAGAAAGAATAGTCATTATTTTTGAGGAAAGGTCCATTTCAGCTTCTGAATGTGATGCTCTGCTGACGTCGGGATTTGCAAGTCTCCCAGTTTTCCTAATCTAGTTTCCAGTTCAGCAAAAAGGTTATGTGCACGTGGCACTAAAATTATAAATTAATCTTTCACACTGAACTCTGGACCTGAACGTACCTTGTGTCACCACTTTGGTTCTGTTTTATTCAATAATAAACCCCCAAACTTATGAGCTCTAGTAGCACTGGTAAAGTTCTGCTGAGCAGCCTCTCAGACACAGAATAACCCTCAGGGTCAGGAAAGGCAGCCCATCTTCACACATACCATTCTCTCCACTATTTACAAAAGGTCATTTCACCCTTAGTAAAAATCTGCCCAGCTGCCCAAGACTCCACTCAGAAGCTACTGCTAAATGTCCTTGAGGTTACTATTGAATACCACTGCTGTAAGTGTTGCTGCTTCCTCATCAGCACAGTCACTGAAACAGCAATAGCTCAGGGACTGTCTAGACCGACTGTCACAGATTCCCATCACATCTCTTTGATGAACACATTTCCTAAAGCACGAGAATCTTTGTCATCTTAAAGAAGTCAAAAGACTTTGAACACTCTGAATAGCTACTCTATCCCACAAGTAAGACTTGGCGCTACAGTTCAGATCTCCTCTTCAATGGAAAGTATATCTCAGGAAAACATTATATATCAATACCATAATTTAAAAGCATATGAGAGAAGTGACAAGTAAGGGACCGATTTTTGCTTTCTTTTCCTAAGTGAAGTTTGATCATAACCCAGTAAGAAACTGAATTCAATGTACTTGTCAGCTTTTGAAGCTACAGCTTGTGTTAAACTGCCACTTTGGACATATCTTAGTGATCCCCACCCACTGGCTCAATCACAAGACAAAAAGGTAGTCTTTTTCTGATCATGTAACACACAGAATTTGATCTGCTTCCAGGTAACAGAATGTTTAGAATCAATATATATATCAACAAATAAATACTGCTCAGCTGGCAGTGCACATCACAGGTCCCCTCATAACTAGCCTGGCTACCTCTGCATGGATGGAATAGAGAGGAAACAGGACAGAAAGCTTCTTGCCTGAACAAGACATCCTGTGAGTACACATGCAGTCATGGAATTTTTCAAGATTATGAGTAAGCAAGATTTCTGAAAGGAATGCTTGTCTGGGAGTGGAAGAAAAGCACATGATAAACAGCACATTGAGAGTTCTGCTAGCATCCTAAAAAACTTTGGGCATTTTCAGTTCTCAGCTGTGACCTGAGCCTAGCCTCATTATCCACTTTAGGAGCTCAGATCTCTTTGATTTCTGTACATAGAGAACATTTCAGAGTTCTTATATCAGTATTTCAGCCATGCAAGAAGCTTTTGTAAATCTGTTTGCACACTGCATCCTCCCTTTGAAGGGAGGCCACAGAAGCCCAGGAAAATGCAGACAAAATCACTCAACTGCACACTGAAAAACTTCAGTTCAAGTGTCTTGAACTGAACCTGTCCTGCAGAACACTACCCACTTTCTAGTCACAGTAAACATTAACAGCTGTTCAGTTTACCTTGACTTTTGATGTCACCTAGAAACCAAATTAAATCAGGTATATATTTAGCAAACTTTCCCACATGGTTTTGCTATGCATTTCAGCACATACTCAGCTGTTGCTGTAAGCAGGATTATGTTCAAGAGCTTGCATTCATTTAGCTGCTACAAATTTACGTAAGCACATTACAGCATTCAGGCAATATTTTACAGCAAGCAGGCACACCTCGTTTTAGTCTTTATGCTCACTTTCTGTTTTTCTGTTTACACAATCACATCCATGATAGCGTATGAAGAGGAGTAATACAAACAAGCTATTTTCTCGGTCCCTTGGTCACCCAACGTCACAGAGTGCTCCAGCTGCAGTCCTATCAGGATAGGTTTCCCCTTGTACTTCTGGAAGTACATGTGCAGGATGAAGCACTAGAGGGCAACAGACGCCCTTCAATAAGCTTAAGGAAGCCCTAAGATGTGTTTAGCCTTTAGTCCTCTCTTACTTTTGCCAACAGTATTATCCTTACTTGACTTCAAGCTCTAGTTCAAATCTTGTGCAAAGGAGATGCATATTTTACCAGTTAATCCAGGCTACATGAGCATGTGTATACTCATCAAATGCCAGCTGCTTTGCTTCCCACTAACTCTTCTCCCACCACCATCCCTTCTTCTCATTAAAGGGTTATCCAAGTTTTTCAATTACATAAATTTAATCTTTCCCATGTGGTGTTCTTGTTTATCTCCTTTGCCATCCATAACTAGAAATAACTGTTTTAATGGAAAACAGGATTAAGTCTTGATGAGGTGCATTCTAATATTTTAACAATGGCGGGAGAATGGAAGGGGAAGGACAGTTGGGCGGAATTCCTTGGTCAGATTCTCCTACTACGAGTAAACAATCTTATGGATGTATGATTTTTTTTTTGTATAAAAACTCACCCTGAGCCCTTATATGATCTTCCCATGAACAATTTTCGCTCCTTCTCAATAATAAGCCCACACAGAACAAATGTAGTAGTTGTCTGCT